>VVHJ01049361.1:0-10409 GCA_015107715.1 Tylochromis polylepis | reverse complement strand
TCCTCCTACGGCCTCCTCCACGTCTCCTGATGTACTGACCTGTCTCCTGGTAGCACCTCCATGCTCTGGACACTACGCTGACAGACACAGCAAACCTTCTTGCCACAGCTCGCATTGATGTGCCATCCTGGATGAGCTGCACTACCTGAGCCACTTGTGTGGGTTGTAGACTCCGTCTCATGCTACCACTAGAGTGAAATCACCACTAGCATTCAAAAGTGACCAAAACATCAGCCAGAAAGCATAGGTACTGAGAAGTGGTCTGTGGTCACCACCTGCAGAACCACTCCTTTATTGGGGATGTCTTGCTAATTGCCTATAATTTCCACCTGTTGTCTATTCCATTTGCACAACAGCATGTGAAACTGATTGTCAGTCAGTGTTGCTTCCTAAGTGGACAGTTTGATTTCACAGAAGTGTGATTGACTTGGAGTTACATTGTGTTGTTTAAGTGTTCCCTTTATTTTTTTGACCACTGTATATACTGAGGTGTGAAAACTCATCACTAAGGGTGAATTTGTCTGTTTGTGGCAAAGCGTTAAGGGTAACATAACAGTTGTGGTTCTGCTGGGGATTGAACCCAGGGTCTTCTGTGTGTAAAGCAGATGTGATGATCACTACACTATGGAACCAGATGCTTCTCTGAACATTGTTTTCACCTGATGAGTTGAACCCCAGCAGCCGTGCTTCTTGTTCTACTTTGGGCTCTGCTGATTCCTTATGAATATGCGGAAATATGTACGTTTGGTGCTTCAGTTAGAAGCAGACATTAAATGATAAAAATACTGTAAAATGCAACTTTAAATCCACCAGAAGTAATTTCAGAGCAGAATATTAAGAACAAAGCTATATGAAATGAATAAAGGCACACAACAGGCATTTGACACTTTCCCCCTAATGCTCTTGTGTTGACAAATTGAGCCTGCTTCTTTGAGGAGTCATTATATGACAGACCTAGTCCAGAACCCAGTCTGCCTTTCTATTTACCTTTCACTTTATGCGTGACAAGTCCTAAGACTTTATTAGCCAACAGATAAATCAGAGGGATGTAGCTATCGAATAGCAGTGCCAGTATCTACAGAAGAGACAAACAGAGGAAACACTGAGTGGGAACCCGGAGCTGAATGACGAGCTTTCCGATAACCCTGTGTTTGTGTTGTTGGTTTCAACAGCACCCCCCATTACTGTCTCCGTGCATACTAAGACTCTTGAATCGTCCCTGATTTCCTGCTGTGTTCAGCAGCCCACGAAAGCAGACAGTCCTTCTGTGTTGCTGTCAAATTCATCTTACAGTATCCAGACCCCTCAACCATTTACACCCTGAGATTACTGCTTCGGGTAGAGATATTTTCAGCTTCAACTCTGCCAGAAAGCTGAAAAATGTACACAGTCACATCATAAGTTTTTCTGTGAATACACAATAGATCAAAAAAAAATAAAAAATCACATCATAGATCTGAAGAGATCCAATCTCTTAAATCCTACATGCACTCAGGCCCTGATTGCTTTAGAAGAGGTGCAGAGCTTGCAGAAGGAGGAGATTCTGCAGTCATCCAGTTAAAAGAGCTGGCAATAAATAAAGACCACACCATATATGTGCATTTCCTCTCCATGGACTTACGGAAACACATCACCTGGAGGAGCAACCCCTTGACCTTGTCTTGTCACAGCACTCTGAGCATGAGACAACGCTCTCAGATTTACAGGGGAGGAGATGCTGTTCCTGGCTGGCCATAGTGTTTCATTTGACCATAATAGGCCTTGTGATGGTTGAAAAAGTGTTGCCGGTAATTGAAGTTTCCCTGAGCAGAAGGACAAGATTCGTTAAAACCAAGTAGACAGAGAGAGGCCTGGAGGGGCACACAAAGGTTTTGTAAGGTATACAGAAGTATGGTTGTCATGGTGATGACGGGAAACTCTTTTGTGCTTGCAAGACAGAAAAGTGTCTTCCTCTGGGAAACAGATATGAGGCCAATGAATCTGCTAGTCAAAAGAAATACAGCTTACCTTTTATATCCATAAACTGTAATTTCCCTGTGTTATGCTCGCTGCTGTATCTCCGGCTTATGTCATGTTCCTTTCTCGTGTTTCTAGGTTTACACAGAAGTTTTAATGTTACCTTGACACCTGCCTGGTTGCCTCATTTTGTGTCAACACATTTGTCTACTTTTGAATTAAAACCTAATGACTAACACAGAGATTCTGAAATTCAAAAAATATAAAAATGGACAAATCAAGCTTTTTTTGAGCTTGTGTTTCAAATGAAATTTAGCATTTCACAGCAACATGCTGTATGTAAGAATTGTAAGAATTATAAGTGCTGGAAAACGAGACCTTCATTTAGTTTTGGTCTGCTATTTTTAACCGTTTTCATTTTTACAGCAGGCTTGCCCACTAGTCAGACTTTCCAATACACTACTTACACAACTAATGAATGGGCAACAGCCCTTGCAGTATTTCTGTCACATTCAGACCTCTTACTAAGAAACAACGATCCCAAGGTGGTGCACAAATGCACCACAAAGGGGGGGATTTCCTGACAGTGGCACAAAGTCGCCCCTGTACCAAAATGGCTGCCACCTCCTCCTTTCTGCCTCTCATCGTGCCATGGCAGCAGTAAATATTGATGTCTGGCTGACTGGATAACAGCTCACAGCACTAAAATGTAGCCTGATATTGAACCCTGATTTGGACTTGAGCCCCTTCCATTAATTTGGCTATTTCAGCATGCATTTACCACATAGCAGTGGGTCTTGCAGCTGTCCCATGCTCTGTCAACTTCCATCTGGCCTTGGAGTTGGAACTGCAGGATAAGTCAGAATGCAGCCCAGCACTGTAATTTCTCCTCTCACAATGCAGTGTGTCACCCAGCAGTAGTAGACTAGACCCAAGTAGACAAAAAATTATGTCATTGCCCTTTTCTTGGACTTCTTGAGGTTAGGAAATGCCAACATGGGTTCTCAAATATGATAGATTCATATCAGTATAATCATGCAAAATTAGATCTGACTGATCTGGGTTTGGGCAGCATATTGTTGTTTTAGAAACCGTCACCTTTTATATGCATTTTATAAAGCTTTATATGCTTCCTATGCACTTATGAGCCTCCTGTTTAGTAACAATACCTGATATTTTTATTCTGTTTTCAATCCAGTGTCATCTACTATATATACTCTTAAAATATGACTGTAAGTTGGGCACAAAGAAGGGATCTCTATATTTCTGAGGGCTCTCTGGGTTATGTAATAATACAGTGTGTTCTCATCCTTTATAATATGGTTATTAATATGCTGTGCCTAAAGAAAAACAATTAATATTTTTGTTTTACATTTTTAGCAGTTGTTTAAGTTTCTGTTTTAGTGCCTGTTTTTCCATTGTAGTTGACATGTGGGGGCCTCGGTAACCACTGAAAATAGCACATAAAATAACATAAAATATACATTTTTACAGTATTTAAGCGAATTTTACACCACTGCAGATTTTTACACTTGTGATGCACAACATGGATATTGCACATCTGTTATTTCAGGCCTTACATGAATAAATTTGACTTGACTGGTTTGACTTACGATACTTTTTTATTGTGCCTACTTTTGTAGTTAATAAAGAGGGAAACAAACCAAACAAAGTATGTCACATTTATTAATTTAATCCAACAGGCACAAGTTATACCCACCAGCCACTTCATTAGGTGCACCTGCTGTTCTACCGCTATTAAACACAAATATTTAATCAGCCGGTCACATGGCAACATCTCATTCCACTTATGTACATAAACATGGTCAAGATGACTTGCTGAAGTTCAAACCAAGCATCAGAATCTAAATCCAACAGAACACCTTTGGGATGTTGTGGAAGAGGAGATCCACATAATGGATGTGACGAGTCTGCAGAAACTGTGTGCTCTCATGTCAATATGGACCAAAATCTCAGAGGAAACTTTCCAGCACCTATGTCACTATGAGTTAAGGCAGTTCTGAAGGCAAAAATTGGGTCCAACCAGGTACCAGTGAGGTGTAACTAATGAAATGGCCACTGGGTATAGATTTAACAACCGCAAAAGATATTTGTTCAAATTGTGAGCTGTTTTATTGTTGGGATGTGTCTTTAACCACAGTTTGTGAAATGTCAGCTAAATACTACCTTCTTTTTGACATGCAGAAATTCCTCTGTATTACACAAGACTTTTGAAATTTAGCAATTAAACACAACTACAGACGAGGCCTGAATTTTGTGCTCTTATTCTGAAAGGAAGCCAGCAAACAGAATAATTGTTTTTGTGCTGACGAAAAGTAATTGGTGATATTAATCATTTAAATCAAATAGATTTTTAGTGCTCATTTGTTTATTTGATCGACGTTAAACTTTAATTCTAATTCAGAAAACAGGCCATTCAGCTGACTCAAAAAGCCTGACTATGTATTTCAGCCAGGCTTATTGTTTACAGAGAAGGCTGAGGAGCTCACTTGAAATGTTGAATTCATGCTGCTGATCTGGCATCAGCACGGGACAAAACTGGCCAACATAACAACCTTTTTCATTCTCCATTTATCTGTGCTGTCACGTACTTCCCCTCAATCAATCTCTCTCACTTGCACATGCTCAGTTTGCCCACACTGTCTTCACCATCACCCTCCTTCATCTCCTGCTCCATCCCACTCTTTCTCTGTGTGTGTGTGTGTGTGTGTGTGCGTGCGTGCGTGCGTGCGTGCGTGCGTGCGTGTGTGTGTGTCTGTCTGTCTGTCTGTCTGTCTGTCTGCGTGTGTGGGGGTGGACTCTGGTCAAGGTTCATGTGTGAGGCAGTGGGGTGAGAATGGGACCATGTGGGGTCTGGCTGACACTGGCAGTAATACATCCAGAGAGGGTCACCGCAAGACAGCAAAGACTTCCTTATTCTACTTTTTCTTTTTCCCCTCCTCTCTGAAGTGTTGCTATCAGATGGGCTCTGAAACGCTGAAACAACGTCATGCAATACAATGATGAATATGATCACTGTCAGCAGCTGGGACCCCCTCATCCCTCTCTGTTTCCCTGCTTGTTCCAAAAGAACATGATAAGTGCTTGTTAGAACTCGTGCTTTATTTCTCTCCCAAGCACATACAGCAGTTGCTTTCATTGCCATGCCACTGTCTTGTGTTTTGTGTATTTTTCCTTCACTATCTTAGTCTGTTTGTTACAGTATTGTGCTCAGTCACTCTGTGTTCCATGCTCCCAGTGGGGAAAGGAGACGAGGCTGGGAAGCTTTGATGGGAAAGTGGGCCAGCGCTCTCAGCCCTCCACTGGAGAGCTCCTTAAAAGGCCTGGAGAGATGATGTCGTGGACTCTTTCGTTTTCTCCCCTTGTGTTTTTTTTCCTCCCTCCTGCAACAGCGGAGAAGCCCGGCAGCAGAGCGAAGGCTTTGGCCAAACTCATCATGCACATGAGTGAAACACACGACACTGATGACTTCACTGAGCTGAAATAAGGCTTACATCCATCAAAAGTCTGGAAAGGCTTGTTATGAAAGATAGGATTTCCCAGAGTGGGAGTTATTCTGCCTTGTAGTACTCTGTTTGAACACTTTTTCACTCTTTATATTTCTGTGTTATTAAATGTTGTGGAAGTGCTGCAAAGTTGTCTTTATTTTCATGCAAAAGCAGAAATCGAGAGGAAATGGTATATCATGAGAGCAACGAGAGATGCAGAAGTAGGCTTTTGTAATTGGCTGTTGGTTAAGAGTGAAATCTTATATTTAGACACTTTTTGCATACGTCGACTTTAACTGTTGCATTACACCAATCAGAATGCCCCAAAAACATTAAGCAGCGGATGTCTTGTCACGCAGCTGTCGGCCCTTATGTGTTTCAGCAAGCCCCACTAATTTTTTCCATCTTAGCCTGTGCACTAGGGGTCAAGAACCACTTTGTGTACACAGTACACGGAAGGCAAAAAGCAGATCCCTGTGCCCCCTCTAACCCCTCACAGACCATCATCTCAGAGGCTTTTTCCAGGTGAGCTCGATTAAGATGCATCAGGCACGTGTGGGCGAGCTCTTCACCCTCTCCTCACAAGGCTTTAATCTACGAGCCATCTGCTGTTATCTGGGGAATGTTCTCCACACACTTCATGGACATATATGTACCAGCGCTTTGACGTCTTTGCTATTTTTAGCACCAGCCCGCCACTGGAGGTTATTATGATGATGTCACACAGGCTTTCAAAATAGATCTGATTGTTTATCTTGGATTGCACTTCCTGTCTTCTTTTCATGTCCCGTTTGTTTGTGTCTGTTTATCTGTCAAACTGCTCGTCTTGTTTTGAAGGGACTTGTTTTGCCGGTCTTAGAGTTTAATTGTGTAGTCTTCTCAAAGCAAAGTCACCTTTTTTCTTTTTACTTTTTTTCTGATCAGATCTCACTTGTTAATATTAATTCTGTGTAAAATCCCCTCTACACTTCCAAAGAAATTATGTTTAAATGAGCAGTTAAACATTTAGGGAAATACTCCTATTTGCTTTGCAGTAGGTAGGTAAATGTGAGCTAAAACACAAGATGAGATCACATCTGTGCAGGAGATATTGCTAAAAGTGTCAACACCCACTTAGCTCCTATGCTCCAGCCAGAAGGGAGTAAGTGTAAATATGTAGCTGGAGCATAGACTGTATATAAAAGACAGATACAGCCTCTGGGGCAGAAAAGTGAAGCCATTCTTTCCAAAGACCTGCTGAAGGCAATGTTTCCAGTTAGAAAATAAGGCAGAAAAAAATATTAATCTTACTTGACTTTGAGTCTATTTGACAACAGCATCATGTTAATTTAGTAAAGCTTAGACCACAGTCACACAGGGGAAGGGAGACCAGCTGACGACCCTCTCGAGTTGCTAGGTAATCCCTGTTGGATGTTGCTCACTATCACTCAGTGAAATCAGTTGCAAAGAGGCCACAAACCACATTGAGATTGCTTTGGTCACCTAGTTTCCAGCTTGTGTTGCACTCTTCATAGTTTCACTGTGGCTTAGCAAGGTTTTCGTGACCAATTTCAGCTATTGACAGCAAGTAACCTTCCACAACCACTCACCAACCAGTCAGGGAACACCTATTTACTCCTAGCGACAAGTGGTTACCAGGGGGGCCGTGACTGCCTCTTTAGAAACCCCTAACAACCAATCGCAGAAAACTGATTTCTCTCCACTGACCAGTCATTGCCTGTGTTACTGGGACCTTAGCCTACCATAAAAACCTGTATGCCATTTATCTTCCATAAAATCAAAACCTGACATTTTTTAATCCCAAAAAGTGAAACTATCCCTTTAAGGTTCACTTCAAAGTACGGCTTACTTCAGGTGTCAGGATAAGGAGATCAATCAGTCTACTTTATTTGGGCACCTAAAGTGGACTGATAAAACCAAAGTATGCTGATCACATGAGGAAGGTGAATTATCCTGCTCTTTCTCCTTTGCATTTGGTTGATCCCAGTAAGTGAAAGTTACCTAGGTGTTTTGAAGGGGTAACTTTGATTCTAAAACCACCACCACCATCCCCCATTTGCTCTATCCATCCCGTGCAGGTATGACTAGATTGAGGCAGTCGAAAATACCACATGTGGTAAAAAGCGTCAGTCGTCACCTTGTCAGCTGCAATACAGGCACACCTTGTGTGTGAGGCCCACACCTAACAGATAACACAGCAGAATCGAACACTACAGAAGGTCACCACGACTGAATTGACACAGTTTCTATCAGCACAGTGCTCAGTGTATCCTGGACCTTGTACACAGCGTTCAAAATGCCTTTAATTTACATTCCTCTGGCTACACTGTGGACTTGGGAGACAGGGACTGTGAATATTAGCACTAAAACTGCCTTAACCCAATTTATAGCTGACTCTAAATTTAAACTACATCACAGAGAGCGTTTCAATCACCAGGCTCCCACCGCTGCATCAAAAACTAAAGCCTTTTTTTTATTTGCATGGTAAGTAGAGGAAAACTAGGGTACACAGGGTACTTAAAATTAGATAACATCCGATCTCAAAGAAAATGTCTGATTTCTTTTCTCGCTGTTACCTGCTGTTTCGTTCATGAAAAATTCTTTTTTGCTGTGTTGCTGGTCACACGCCGTATTGCCTCTTATGAGCAGTAACTGATTGCACCAGCATCTGAGCTGAAATGACAAATGCTTATCATATTTTTTCTCTCCTGCAAGCTTTATTCTACCGCCCGCAGGATGCTGCAGAAGTTGGTGCTGATAATACTGTCAAATGGCTGCATAGAGGGTAATAATCATATGTGGGTGGCTTCACTGCAGCTGAGTAGCACAAGTAACACTTATCTATTTTGGGCTTCTGCTTGAGGGCTTCCTTTGTGAAGTGTGTGGATGGAGGATAAGTGAACATCATTTCTGTATAACAGGGGAGAGTTAAAGCTGGATTTTCAGGCTGGACATATTTCTGGGCTTTAAATCATGATTATTATGTCCATTGTCTTGATTTAAAGGCCTTTACAATTTTGGGGGGTGCTTTTTTTTAAAAAGTCAAGTATTTGAAGATATGTCTCAAGTGCAGTTTTATTCTTTGCCTGAAACATTCTGAGCAGAGGAATACCATGTTTATGTTATACTGGCAGAGTTAGATGACATTTCCAAAGTTAATTCCCTTGAAACAGCCTTTTGTCTGTGACAAATGAGACGGTCTTTGACCTTTGACCTCGGTGAATGCACTCACTGGCCTTGCAAACCCTGACTGTCCACGGGGGTTGAGCTTAGTTCTCAGCGTGTAAGTGGTATTTAAACCTGATAGGGCAGAGGCTTTAAAAGACTGAACGCAGCTCTCTTTTTCCACTCATCCTGCTTCTCATCGAGGTGAATGGAAATAATGAGGGTGGTGGGTTGTTTCACAACCTAAATCAAGAACTCTACAACAGGATAACCAAAGCCTTAAAATAACTTAGTACTCCCAGTAGACATGGGAACCCCTAATACGGCTTTGAAGTCATTTGTAAAAAAAATAGAAACATTAGTGTAAAGATATTTGTAAGAATTTTCATTTGAATAAAATAGTAAATATTTAGCTTCCTGGATTCAAACCTGCTCATCAGCCTTCCTGTGTGGAGTTTGTATCCTTTGACATTTGGTTCATACTTAATTCTTATAATTATGTAGCATAACCATATAATGTCAACCATTTGACATGATATGAACAAAATGCAGTTTCTTAGGTCTTGGAATATGCAGCAGGCTAGTAAACAATAGTTAAAACAATATAAATATCTAGAATAAATACTAAAAAATTATACAAACTAAGTACTAAAATATAAACATGGATCTTAATAAATGTACAATATTGCAAAACAATGCACAAGGCTTCTGTATTCAATACGACTTGTTGTTAAAGTGTAAAACTGTCCTATGCAAGTGTATACGAACTATAGCCTCAGTTTTCTGTTCTTAGCTGACAGGAGCAGGACCAAGTGTGGTCTTCTTCTGCTGGAGTCCATCTACTTCAAGGCTCAATGTTATGTGTATTAAGAGATGCTCTTCTGCACACCTTAGTTGTAACATGTGGTTATTTGATTTACTGTTGGCTTCCTATCAGCTTCCTATATCCTATCTGTCAGAAGCAGTCTGGACAGATAACTGCCACTCACTATAAACTAGGCTGTAGTCACACCGGTGTTCAGTGATGACTGAACATACAAAAAGAATGCTAGTAATTAGCTGATGAATTTAAAGAAGCATCTTAATCCAGATATTTGTCTCTGAAGTTGGTACAGACCTGTAGCTGAAAGGTGTCAGTTGGATACAAATACAGATCTAAATGAATGCCAGTGTTTTACAGTGTTTCATATTTACAAGATGTGTCAATAGGTTCGGTAACTGTTTGCTGACTGCTAGCTTTCTAAGGGTGTGTCATTGTCGTCTTGATGCATGCTCAATCATCCAGGTAAGTAAATCCCAAAAAATTGATTCTGTTCATGTGGACGTAACGTTTTCAGTGGGAGAAACGTGACTTCTTCAGTCTCAGCTGACTGCAGGTTTCCCCAACCTTATAAACAGCCATTCCCCAACTCTCTGTGAATGGTACTCATGGCCATTGATTAGTGGGCTTTGATCAGTAGGTGTTGATCAATGGTCATGAGAATTTGCATTTTAATGATCAAGGAACTGACCTCACAGTCCATTGTTCTTCAGTGGGCTGGTTTCAGTCATTATGCAAATCTGCTGTTTATAAGGTTGGGGAAACCTGCAGTCAGCTGAGACTGAAGAAGTCACTTGGATGAGTAACGAAACATTTCTCCTACTGAAAACGCTACGTCCAGATGAACAGAATCAATTTTTTGGGACTGTGTCATTGTCGACTACAGTGACTAACACAAGAAATATAACATAACTTTAAAGACTTTTTCAGACACTAAAGAGAGATTTTCAGAATTTCTT
>VVHJ01049358.1:0-13404 GCA_015107715.1 Tylochromis polylepis | reverse complement strand
CTCTCTCTCTCATCACCATCACGAACGCTGTCTGTCCTGTTAGGTGATGTTATTGGTGATCTCATAAGGGGACGACGGGACAAACAGACTGTGGAGAAGGTGGCTCAGCCCTGCTTGGCAACAGTTAAGAAAACTGGGCATCCCACCAAAATAAATACTATGTATGAGAAACTGCCTGAGCCTGGTTCTGGTTCTGGTTTTTCCTTCCCACTGTCACCCAGTGCTCGCTTATAAGGGGTCGTCAGATTGTTGAGGTTTTCAATCTAATAATGTCGGGTCTTTATCCTACAATGCAAAGCACCTTGAGGCAGCAGGCATTATATAAATGAAAGTGAACTGAATTGTGCTGTTGTCTTTTTACTAAGCTCATTCAAATTTTTTGCTACTTTCTTGGCATACCACACAATTATAACACAGCAACACTACAAGAAGCAGACAAGAAAATAAAGGCTAATGCTAAAAAAGTGTCTTAACTGTTAAGATGCCTTTCCTTCTTTCTACAGTGGAGTCAGATGTCAATGTAATCCATGGATGAATCTGCATAGACTGTTTATAATGACCCAAGATCAAAAAACAGACTAAACAAAGACACGCACGCTGCCGAGAACAAGACAAAAATGTTCATCTGTGATGTGCTGAGGAGAACAAGTGAGGTGAGGATGAGCGTGGGAACGTATGAGCTTGTCATATCAGCAGGATAATTAGTGAGCGCTGCTGTTTAACCCAACGAGACGAGGGAGCGGGCAGACTGCCAGTTCTGCCGCAAAGCGAAACACAAACACCCACCCAGTATCAATATTTCAGGGCTATCAATTACATTCCTGCTCAGTGGCTGGCCTTCTCATTTTACATTCATGGTGGAGACTTACGGATAGGAAGAAGTCATGACAGCACGGGAGGATTTACAAGGTGTCGAGGCCACCTCGGTTTAACCTGCTTTTAGTGTCTGATGACAGCTGTATGAAAACATGTGAGAGGAGCAGGCGGCTGAGAGCAGCCAGCGGCGGTCTGTGCAGAGAACACCCCTCAGCCAAATGAAGGGATTTATTCTGCAGCTCAGAGGTGTGGAAGAGGACAGCGAATGATTAACTCAGCTCCACACGCTCAGATATCTGCAGACACGATGAACATACTCCACAGTCAACACAGGCCTGTCAAAAGATATTACATCTGAAATTTGACGTGTCTAGGTCGGAATCAGTTCATCATTCATCGGCATCTGGTGTTTGCACATCAACTTTGTAGAAAAACAAACCACAGCTTTGTGTATTCGTTCGGTGGACAAACTTTCAGCGTCTATTCCAGCGATACAAATCAGTGTGGGCACGGTGGTTTTCTTTTGATTACGCCTCTTCTCACTAGAAGAACCTGATTTCACCATCATCTCTTTCATGAGTCAGGCTCAGTGAGATGAGTGCCACTGCAAGCTTTACACAGCACTAGATTCAGTAATTAGCAGTATTAAACAAGGAGATTCCCAGCCAATCTACAAAAAAGCTCCCAGAGCAATCAGTGCTTTATAATCATCGGTGTTGGCTTATTAAAATTTCATCTGTTTCCAAAACTTTGCTTATTTTAACTTCTACCTTTGTCTAAAATAAACTCAGACGCTTTCACAGCACAGAGCTTTAATAGGATGAATGAACACCAAGAGAGACACAGCATTCAAAAAATCATCAACAGAAATTTTGCAGGAGAATTACAAAGCCTGTATTTGTCGTGCCCCCAAAGTACCAGTCAGGAAAACAATGAGCCAGTACTGCTGATGCACTGACTGCATGCATACAGTGCAGCAGGAGTGTCTCCAGGATTTTGTAAATGGAGTGGCACAGGAAGCCCGACAAGCAGTCAGGAGGTGTCCTGCAGACCTCCTGCCTCCACAAGCATTGTTATGGCCCCATAACACCATGATTGTATCACTGAAGCACAAGATTGAGTTCAAAACAGAGCTAACAAAATGCATCCTGTAAGACAGCTCACATCGGGTTACTCCGTCATATACAATATACAATATATTTAATACAGTTTATATGATCCATCACAGGTGATTTACGATGGTGCCGCCCCGTGTTTCATTGTCTGGTGAAGAACAGGTGTGCTCAAAACGTCAAACACTACTAGATGCAATAAATAAGGACATTTGGAAAATAAGGGAACCGTTATTCTTTTGGGGGCTGCACCTCCCGTACGTAGTGGGAGCACACGCTGCTCAAAGTGCATTTCTAACAGCTAAGGGCTTTTTTCACGTAAGTGAATATTGAGCACTGCACAGATCACAAGTGGTGCCAGCATCATGTTTCACAAATTAGCACTACAGAAAATGATCGTGAGATGATTTAGTCAGAAAGTCTGAGGGTTTTTGTTCTAGCCGAGCTCTCGTATTCACTCTGCTGCCAAGTGGGAAACCTCACCGCAGTATCTGCTGCTGTACCCACAGACTTCACAGCAGTTTCTGAAAAGACAGCTTTTTTGTGACTAAATCATACATATTTTGTTTATCAAAACATCTGTATCTAACATTTCTATTATACAGTCTTACTTTGCATAACAGTGCTTGGACCTTAAACTTTAATGGTCAGGACTGATTATTAGTGACAGATCCAGGGTCAGTTTTGTTAGAAGCTGGTGATTTAGATGGAGAGAAAATAAAAATGTGTGATATTTTGAAAAATGACTCAGTCATATACACATTGTTCCAATGGTGGATATTCATATTAGACATTATTTGTATTAAACAGTTTCAAATAATGAGGTCAGTGCATGTGGAAGCGCCTGGCGAGTCACCACCCTATCATGGTGGATAGGTCCCTGGTATCCTTGGAGATGTGTTGTCCGGGCCAATAGCCTCTGGCAGAATTTCTCAAGGCAAAATGTTCTCAAGGGAGGGAACAGACAGAGAGCATTTCAAGGAACTCCAGTGATCTATAAAACCCAGCACTGGATATCCTCGCCTGGAAGCAGAAAACCAGGGCCTCCTTCTGCAGCCAGACCCGGGAGGGGAGCTTGCAGGCGAGTGTCTGGTGCCCATCCCCGGATTCATGAGGCTCGTGTATCTGCCGCCCCGCGGTCCCACCACCATGATGAGGACAGGCACTGGGGTTGGATATAATGTTGGCTGAGCGGCAGCTGAAGGCGGGAGTCTGTGCATTTGGATTATCCACCTTGGCCTGTTACTACTGCAATAAGTGGAAGATAACGAATGGCTGAATGTATGTATAAGTAATCGCTGTGAGCAAAAATCTTAGATTTCAAACTGCTCTAAACACTTTCGTGTTTTTTTTTCTTCCAAATTTAAGAAAAAGCTAGGTATGATGCCATAGAGAGGCGATACTCCTGACGGACTCAGAACCCAAACAACCTGAACAGAACGGGTTCACTTGATCATACTCTACTGCAGACACGGACACGATGGCTGAGTCACATTCCTGTTGTATTTCCTCTGAAGTCTGCTTGAAGTGTAATGAAAATGTAAATTTCCTGCAGACGAGTCTGCACAGTCACAAAACTGAAGCAGGCGGACGTCCCCATGCTCATCACCTGATGATGACATTTACATAACTCTGACTTTAGCAGACTCGTGGACACAGAAAGTATAATCAAGGCTTAACTAAATCAGAGCTCATGTAAAGCTGTTAATCACTAATAATTATTTTCATTAATATAAAACAATATCTACTGTGAGTTTCTAGAAGAAAAGTGACACCGTTGTGCTTTGTGTAACACAGCGTGATAGAGCCGCATGCTAATTTTCACTGCTGTTCAAGCTGAGCCACAGAGGAGCTGATTAAATTCAAGCAGAACAAAATATATATGAAAACATGAGGTAACGTTAACTCCTGGGAAAGACAATAAAGGCTGTCAGCTTTCATGCTGTCCTCAGATTCTCTCACTGACATCAGAGAGCAGCTCAGCTCGTCCCGACGCAGGAACGGATCGTGAAACGGGCGCCACGTTTTCGTTCATCAAAACGCCGCTCTCAGCCACTTTTTGTCCGCTCCATCCTAAACCACACAGGCCTGTGCTCCAAAAATGAATCCCGTGACGTGTGACCTATATGTGACTCGTTACCATGACAATATGTGATGTCAGCAGAGACAACTGTCACAGTTCTTTGGAGCTGTGGCAATCCGAGTGAAAATGGGAAGGAAGCATGTGCGAGAAGTCAGCTGGTATTGGGAAAAATAAATCAAAACACATCGCACGAACGAGACTACGGCTCAAAAAACAAATAAACATCAGTCTTAGACATTAATTAGATATTTTTTTTATTGTATTCAAATAATGATGTTGTATTTAAATAGAGACCCAAACCATGATAAGATATTTCCCCCCCTAAAAGATCCCTGTACCTTTTCCTGTTAAAGGGGAGTTTTTCCTCCCCAGTGTCACCAAGTGTTTGTTCTCAGGGGATGTCTGGATCACTCAGGATGTAACCGCAGACACACAACTGAAATACCAGTTTGGTAGTATTCATCCACTCTCACGTCAATCGCACATGCAGGTTTAACTCATTTCCTCATACAGACAACATCTGATGAGGTCTCCTGACGCCTCAATATACAGCAATAAAAATGCAGTTTGACGACGATTAGAGCAGGTTTCAGGTTTTTTCCGAGTGTAACTCCAGTAAGCTGTATAGGCAGAGACCGCCCTCACTATCTTCTGATGTAATTCCGTTCTGGCCTGAAATATGACAGAAACTGCTCAGTTCAGAAAAGAGATACAAGGGTTCCTCCTGGGTCCAAGGGGAAAGAGTTAAATGTAGTAATGGTATGAAAGAGGGGGAACTCTTAAGAAGTTACTTTTCATTTGTATAACACAACACTAAATGCTCTAAATGATGGCACACACATTTGGTTTACATCATTAATCAGAAAGGACTCGCCCGGCAGATGGGTGTCTTAAACACGAGAGCGGAGCTGGCTGAAATACAGAGGCCTCAACAAGTAGAGCGAACCATCTGCTGTGATGGCATGGAGGGAAACGCTGTTCTTTGTAGTGAGTGAAACATTATCCCTGAACTTTTCTCTCTTTTGGATTTATAACAGCTTTTTCAGCTCACAGGTCAATTTGTTGAGTGGAATTTAATTTGGTCGACCTCTTTTTTGGACCCACTTATTTCTTAGACTAGCTTATTTTTATTTCTCTGTATTTTGGATATCTGAGGTGAAATAACAGTATACAGTATACTTTTAAACAGTATACCTGTGCACATTATTGGAGAGGGGGTTTCCTCTCTAATACTGTTGTGTCTTTACCTTACAATATCGTAATGGCCCCTCCCACTCCGTTTGGTCCTTGTGTGTATATTTTCTTGAGCTCACTTCACTCATTACTATATCTGAGGGCTGGGTGTGTTCACTCTCTCCTTGCTCCATCTGGCAGGAGTTTTGTTTGACCTTTATTTCTTGCATCTCCACCTACCAGCATCCACACACACATTACACTGCCAATGAGACATTTCTTCTCAGTAGGTTTAATTAAATAAATTTTGGTTATTTCAGTTTGTAGCTCTTTTTACTGACATAGATTATGAGACATAAAAATCATAAAAAGAACTGTTGTTTCAATTTGGAATAATTTATCACATGATTTAGTCAGACTTTAGTCAGGCTTCGAGCTCCAAGCTAATATGTTAAATATAGTATTTAGGGAATGAGGAGTAAATATTCCCCAGGAGGATGGTGGGGTGATGGAGGGCACTCTCAGAGGGAGAGACGGGAAGTTCTGCAGCTTAAACAGACTAACAAATTGTTAAGGTGTGTTTGGTGTGTGATACGAGGAGAACGAGGCATGAAGCGGTGCAGCTTGAGTTGAGTGCCTGAAATTAGTAAGAATTTGAATAGAGCTTCTGCTGACCTATCCCACTGTGTATTAGACAAATATCACACAATAATCAATAATCATCTATACAAGGAGCTGCACATGACAAGATTTAGCTATACCTTATAAACCTGTATGACTCAGACAGTGTGCTGGTGTGACTATAACTTATTCACAGAGATACTGGTCTTCAGTTCAATTCACTTAAACAGTCATCTCAAGCACCTTTCTGTTGTAAGAAAAGCCCAACAATCAAGCATTTGGTGACAGTGGGAAGGAAAAGCTCCCTTTTAACAGGAAGAAACCCCAGGCTGAGGGAGGGTCTGAAACCATTTTGGGGGTAAGAGGAGGGGGAAAGAATAAAAGACACGCTGTGGAAGAGAGAGAGAGTAGAGAGCGATTAAATACAGAGTGCGCTATAAACACAGAGAGTGAAAAGATGTGAGTGAAGAAGAAACACTCAGTGCGTCATGACAAGGTCCCAGCAGCCTACACCTATTGCTGCGTAATTAAGGGAGGGAGGGTCACCTGATCCAGTCAACTTGTGACAAAAACTGCTGCAGCAGTGACGCCTTAAATGCAAATCCAAAACCAGCATCACTTTTAACCAGTAAAACCATAAACTATCACAAAAGCTGGGAGAGCCTTTACTCGACTGCTTAATGTTGGAGATATACTTTCATCTCTGACACCTCTTCTTCACCTGTGCTCACCTGAAACGTCTCTTCGCTTTGTGCCGTAACGTGGAACAGTTTTGTTCTCTCACTGAATCTAATCACACAACAAGTGACCAAATGTTGACCTGTTTTCTGTGTTTGTTTCTCTGTATTTAAAGTATACTCTTACAGCATAACATCATGGATTATGCAGGCTGAAAGCCTTGCTGAGATAGCGGGCTGGTTTGGCAGTCACATCTCTGACACGTTTCCATGTCAGTCTCACTGCAGCTCTTCTTGGCTCTGCTGGTATCACAGCCTGCCTGTTGCTGCATGTGTAAACTGGACTTATGACTAAGGTGACAAAGAACGTGTGTGTGTGTGTTAGAGCAGCCAACAATAAAAGCTGTGATATTCACCAATATGTTCTGAGCGTGTTATCAGAAGCGACCCCGATGATGAAGTGCAGGATTAACTTTGCATATTTTAATCAGCAAGAAGGCTGCAGAGGCAGGAAGAAGCGTCTCCAGCAGCTTCTACGCGCTACGAAGGGAATGCGTCATTTTAAAATCCAGCTGTGCCGAAACACTGGCGTCTACAGCTCTGAACATTTCCTCTGGATTACATTTTTATACTGTTTATATTACATTGACAGCTCCATTACATCTATCTGATGGCTTTAGGTGTTAGGCTACTCTCAGGATTAATGCAAAAAAACCTTAATGAGCCAAAGCAATCTCACAGGAGTTCTTCAGATAACGACCTCTGATTCACTGATTTGTGTTTTAGAAATTAGATTGTTTTGTTTTGATTTCTCATGACTATTTCACATTTTAATTGGCCTGGTCGACAAGTTCTCATTGTATGGATGAGCAGTTGATATCAGCAATATTTCGCCAGCTACAAAATTCACTTTGGTTCATTTTACTTACAGTTTTGTTTGTTTTCATTTCCTCGCTATGATTATTGCCTACTCTGCTTACTGTCTTCCTTCTCTCACCCCAACCAGTCGCAGCAGATGGCCGCCCCGCCCTGAGCCTGATTCTAATGGAGGTTTCTTCCTGTTAAAAGGGAGTTTTTCCTTCCCACTGTTGCCAAAGTGCTTGCTCATAGGGGGTCATATGATTGTTGGGTTTTTCTCTGTATGTATTATTGTAGGGACTACCTTACAATATAAAGCGCCTTGAGGCGACTGATGCTGTGATTTGGCGCTGTATAAATAAAATTGACTTGAATTGAACTGAATACTCTGCAGAAATGGGCTTCCTCCGAAGGGTGGCTGGCCTCTCCCTTAGAGATAGGGTGAGAAGTTCAGCCATCCGGGAGGGGCTCAGAGTAGAGCCACTGCTCCTCCACATCGAAAGGAGCCAGTTGAGGTGGTTCGGGCATCTGACCAGGATGCCTCCTGGACGCCTCCTGGGTGAGGTGTTCTGGGCATGTCCCACCGGGAGGAGGCCCCGGGGCAGACACAGGACACGCTGGAGAGATTATATCTCTCGGCTGGCCTGGGAACGCCTTAGTGTTCCCCCGGACAAGCTGGAGGAGGTGGCTGGGGAGAGGGAGGTCTGGGCTTCTCTGCTTAGGCTGCTGCCCCCGCGACCCGGCCCCGGATAAGCGGGAGAAGATGGATGGATGGATGGACTCTGTCAGGATCAGGTAAAGATCGTTTTTCAGGTTAAAACCCACCTCTCCAGTTACCCTGCATGTTGATAAAGGATGAGCTGGGAGTGACAGACCCATCTCACTGTTGCCAAAACCCTGTCATAACACGCTGCCACCAAATGACACCTTGTGTAGCGGCGTCTTTGAAATAATGGCAGTATTTGATGTCCCAGCAGTGAGAATGGCAGTACAAATAAAACACAAGACTTTGTTCCATCTGTCCCGGTTAAAAAAAAAACACCGTCGCATCATTAAACGTGTTAGAAGGCAAACTTCTCCCATCTGCATCAGGCTTCTCTTTCTCTGCCCCTCACATGACGTCACCAACGTAAACAAAGGTCATGTTAACCCCTTTCAAAAATCGACAGCTATTTCTTCCTCGTGGGGTCGGGCTGCAAATTAACTAAACTAAAGGAACTACCCAGTGCAGAGTTATTGTAGTCATTATGCGACCACAGCAACCTCTGACCTCTCGTGCCCCAGAGAAACCAGTGCTCGTGTACTTGCTCATGCTGTGTCCTTTGGCAAAGCTTTTCCTGAGCATGTGATCCTGACATTTCCCTACAGCTCAGCCTGCAGCACAGCACCATGCTCGTCTCTTTAATGTCACTTCATGGCTGTAACATCTTTTTCCCCTCAGAGAGAGAGAGAGAAGCAGGAGGAGAAGCAGAAAGCAGCCATTATGGCTGTAAACACGTCTGAGGGACTGAAGCCTGAACACAGCGAGAGCTGGCGTGTATATGCTGGACTAACAGGCCACAGTTATTCCTCTGTTGCCCTCCGTCTTCTCGATAAATCAGGAGTCATCAACACTTTTCTGTAGCTGATGCACAGGTCTTCCAAGAATCTTCCTGCCAACCTTCTGAGATTTATAGGAAATGCATCCATTGAAAAACCAGCCCTGCAAAAAATGCTGATATGATCAACCGCACAGAAAGCCTACCCAAAGAAAAGCAGACCCCGTGATGTAAGACATATTTTTAGCAGAGTGGGCAGCTATGTTTGCTCTTATAAGCCAAGCCGAGGTTTATTCTCTGAACTGTCAGGGCAGCAGATCCCTGAGGGCAGCTCGCTAGCTTGAGCACAACAGCCTGAGGGAGAGGAGGAATAGTCTGTGATACTGTAGCCGCTAAAGACCAGTCCTCCCAGGAGACACCAAGCACACACACCAGACAATAATAAACCCGGAGAGAACATGTGCTGTGTGTTGCCGCTCGTTCTGACGCTACACTGGAAGAAAACATATCTAAATGATGTGCCGGGCTTACACACTGATACACACAGTAACTTTTAGCAGTGGGAAACATGCACACAATTCCAAACAACTCTGTAGCTTCTCTGCTTTTTAACACGTGTTAGCTGGACAGCACCTGCTCAGCACCAAAGAACAGAAACACAAAGCTAGACACTGGCTGGTGAGTAGAGATTAGCAGTTAAAAACATTTCAGATTTTTTCTTTTCCTGTTATGAAACGTTTGATTGTGACGCTCTTTCTACTCACTGAAACACGGTAGAAACTGACGGTTTGTCCTGCAGCCAGAATCTGATCAGACATGACATGCAGTCATTGTTGTCCAATACTGTGTTAACCTGCACACTGCCCAGAGGCAAACTCACTTCACAGTGAGCTTTGCAGTGTCACTGCAAATGTCGAACCGCTCTGTTTGGATTCAGCTCTGGCTTCTCTGCTTTTACAGTAATGACAAACTTGGGTTTTAATTGTGAAGCTCAGGAAGAGACTAACTGGGAAAGTTAAAAACAATCAGCTAGAGAAAACCGAATAGTAATTATGAGACTGTTATATTCTGAACTCTTCAGCTTGTCCAAGCACTGCTCATCTTTACAACAGCCACAGCGTGAGCATTTTCACTGCAAAGCCCACAATAAAAGAACACGAGTAGATTCTGAGTCACACACTTTCCATCTGTAATGTAACATAAAGTTGTGCTGTACACAGATGTAACTCGGTTTTGTGAGCTTTAAACTCAGTTTTCAATCCATGAAATGGTTTGAAGCTCTTCAACTGCCTGTACTATAGAATGTGTACCAGTATAAATGACAGTATAGCGAGCACAGATGTGTGTTTTTGCCTGAGTATCCTTACCTGTTACTTACTGCTTATACTACAGCTACCAGTTAACTTTTGTTACCCAAATCTTTGTAGTTGCTCAACTCAGAGATGCACTGGAATTGGCCATTCTCAGCCCTGACCACTGCCTGGCCGGTAAGCCTCCTACATGCCCGACGAGCATGTCTGTTTCACGAACGTACAACACACGCACAGTGACGCAAGCAAATACTGATGTGCATGCTCGCAGCAACATGCTGTTAGTGTGGAAGCTTTTCCAAAGTAAAGCATCGGGGAACAATTAAAACGCCCTCACACAGCACAACATGGACTTTTTAAAGAAGCTACCAAGGGCAATGTGGCTAAGGCTAAAGCTAAAGCTAGCCAAACCTCAGAGCCAACCAACCACAAGCCAGCAGCCTCGGTATTAGCAAAGACTCAAAGCACTTACAATGCAAAATACAAAAAGATGAGCAAAAAAGACAGAAGGGTTGATGTCCTGTTATCTGGTGAAGGTAAACGTACTGGAGCTGATGTAAGTACCTGGCTTTTGTTGGGAAAGATAAAATATGTCAGGTAAAGGTGGGTGTACAGCAACTCATTTACAGTCATTTTTTTATACCTTTTTCCAGAAGCAGAGCATTTTATTTCCAGTCTTTTCAATGAGAGAAGATCCTGTAATTTACTGAAGTTTGGGGAAAACTGTAAAGTTTCATAATTTCTTTTGTTATAGAAATAATATTCTGTATGAAAGGGAAAGTTGATTTTTGTTTATATATGCTTTCATTTATTTATAAAACTGGAATCAGCAAAGGTTGCACTTAGAAAAAAATCGTGAAGGAGAAACGGCCCAAAAAATTGCAACCTACACATGTGAGCAGGTTTTGGTTGCCCTTTGTGTAAAAACCAAAAGAAGGAAACCAGTTTTTATTTTGGCAAATGGTTTGCACTGAAAACATGAGTGTAGGGAGATAGAGAGAGAGCCTAACGTGGACAAAAGCATGCAAAAGAAAAATTATACAATTATCCACATAACAAAATACAGAAAACTGGAACTGACCAAAAAGTCTGTCTGAATTTGATAAAATCCAGAGGTGTGGACCAGAGCATGACCTCCCCAAAAAAGCAAGAGCTCATTAAACAAAGTGGCCTAATCTCGAAACTCCTTCACACTGTTAATGTGAAACATAGTGATAACAATGGGTAGTGCAGCTGCTATGTCTAGTTGCTAAGTTATGTAAAGCACTGGTGTGTATTACAGCTGTATAAAAAGTAAAATTACTGCTCTGAAATTCAGCCTCCAACGATCAGGAAAACTTAAATGCACCAGCATCAGTTTCCATTTTTCTCTTGAGAATAGCTGATGCTAAGATAATGCCAGAAGAGCTTTTTCAAAAGAGCTGACTTTGACATTTTGTCAGTCAGAGCTGCTGGAGGAGGTGGAGGCAGAGATTCAGGGTCAGGCTAAAGGCCAACTGCTTGGGAAAAAAAACATCTTTGACAGATGAATCAATACAAGATGCAGCCACACCGGCAACAAGCTGTTTCGAGAAACATTTAAAAGCTGCGTGTTCTGCAAAGTTTGTCCCGGGTGGCCACCGTACAACTAAGAGCCAATTAAATGAAAGCAAACATCTCACAGGCTGCGAGCTCACTGTGATGTTTCTCTTCTTCGGTTTTCGGGGATCACATCGGTTTAGATATATCCTGTTATTAACAGCTGGCATAAAACATTTCTTTTTTCTTCTCTCTTCCTCACTTCTTCAACTTGTCAGATGAGAAGGGTCGCTCATTTTGGACAGGTCTGTCGTTTAGAGTCACCTTTCATTCATCTTACTGAACACCTTCCGCTTTTCCACATTTCAAACAGATAGCAGTAATCCAACATTAATCTCGTTAAATGCTGACCCCAGAGGAGAGCGGCGAGAGCTGCCGGCTGCCGCTCCGGTGCTATGAATAGATTACCGCTGGGAGGTAATCCTGGCTGAAATCATCCTCGATGTGAAGAATAAGCTGTAAATCGCCCTCACTCTGAGTTTAAAACCTCACTCAATATGCTCTCAGACTCAAACAGGGCAAATGTTGATGCATATCACACCAGCTTTTGAACAGCAGGAGAAATAAATATGGCCAGCTGAGGCTGATGCCTTCAAGGGGAGAAAGATATGCTTTTAAAGAACTAATGGGCACAGGAGGCAAGCCCGGACGAGCAGGGATCTGGCTTTTATCTGCAGAATTTAAAAAACACATTTATCATTGAGAAAACTTTTAATAGCATTTAGATCCAAGACATAGCCATTTTGGAGCCGTGAAGTGCAGCCAGCGTGTGTTTTCTGACTGACAAATTTTACAAGAACAAAGTTTCACAATTAGGATTTCTAATAGAATAATATAGAATAGAGTAGAATAGCCACTTTATTGTCATTTAGAACACAGGGGAGAGCGGGGTGAGTTGTGCCAGTTTTTACTTAAAGGGACTTTAAAGCGAGGCCATGACAGTAATGCTTCCAACTAAAACATGTACATATATTTCAGGATGTTGTGCATCCGTGGGAACAATCACTGTGGATCTGAAATATAGTTTCTAAGAAATACAGCTTTCTGAAAAAAAGTGGTCTTGCGGCACAACTTGCCCCCAGTGCGGGGTAAGTTGTGCCTTTGGAGAGAATACCTTGGGGTAAATTGTGCCAGTGATTATGAAAGTAAAACAGTATATTTTGATCTCAGAAATCATAATGCTATATAAAAGCTAGACAAATTTAACACAAAATTACTTATCTAAGGTTTATTTAAATTGTGCCACATGAGCCCATCAAAAGTCAGTTTTCTTAAACAAGGCCTAGTACCACATGACAACATGCTCAGAACAAAATGAAATTCAAATGAAGACGAAATTAACTGCATTTCTCTTCACAGATCTGGCCTACTCCATAACATCCCACTTGTTGATGCTACCGACTGCTCCCTTCTGGCTGTACCACCAAGTTTTTGTGATGTGGGTAGTGTTTTTTTTATGCACATCTTCTCTACAGATGACTCCGGCATCATTTTCTTTGAAAGTGAAGATGGGCTTTCCATTTCCAGTGTCGGCACCATCAACCTTCTCAACCAATCCAACGTAGTTGTAGGATTTAGTTTTGCCTGCAAAGTTCACAGTGACAATCACAATTACTTTCAGACTGAAGCTATACACTC
>VVHJ01049337.1:0-10752 GCA_015107715.1 Tylochromis polylepis | reverse complement strand
AGGTTCTCAGTCATCCAGGTCATCGTAGTCTAAGGAGCTTGGAAAGAAAAGCGTCTGGACTTCTTTAAGTTTCTTGAAGACGTTTCATCCGAGAAGCTTCTTCAGTTCTAAGAGCAAATGGTGGAGAGTCCCAGATTTAAAGCCTTATGGGAGTGTCTCCCAAGAGGGTCATGGACCCCCTGTGGATCCTCTACCTAATCACACGAGCCCAGGTGTGAAAACGGGTGTGGGTCTCAATCAGCCAAGGTTTCGCGTGAACCCATTGTGAAACCTAGCCCCACCCTATCATGTGATTACCTGAGGTCAAATAGCCCAGGATGTGAGTGGGCGTTAAGGTGTCTGGGAAGGATCTCAAAACTGGATTACAGATGGCAGACCGTTGGTGTGGTAAGCCCCACCCTCTGTTCAAAGATGGTCGTTCACAGTGGACATAAATGGCTTCTTTCACTCCTCGTTCAAACCATCTCTCTTCTCTGTCCAAAATGTGAACACTGGCGTCCTCAAAGAGTGACCTTTGTCCTTTAGATACAGATGGACAGCTGAGTCTTGTCCCGTCGAGGTGGCTCTTCTATGCTGTGCCATGCGTTTATGAAGTGGCTGTTTGGTCTCTCCAATGTCTGAGCATTCCTTGCTACGCTGTACAGCATACACTACGTTGTTGAGTTTGTGTTTAGGAGTTTTGTCTTTGTTTTTTGTCATTTTTGTTTTGTCATCCCAAAGACAAAACTCCTAAATAAAACCCTCAAGAAAAATGAAAAAATATTTAACAGTGACAAAAAGAAAGGCGAATAGAGACGGAGATAATGAGACAAAGGAAAGTTTCCTGAAAGCTAAGATGCGGAAATCTGAAGAGCTATTCAAAATGCCGGACTGCTTCCTGTTGGAGAATGGGCTAAAGTGGTAGAACTGCATTGGTGTTTGTAGTGATGGTCCACAGACCATGGCAGGGACGAGAAAAGGGCTTCGGACAGTCATCAAGAAGGTCTCGCCTAATGCTGAGTGGACACACTGCATTGTACACAGAGAAGCTCTGGCATCAAGGCACCTTTCCTCTGAATTAAGTGAAGTTATGACTGACATTGTAGGTGTAGTCAATTTTATAAAGACCAGACCACAAAAACAAGAGTCTTCTCTGCTATCTGTGACGAGATGGGAGCTGAACATCAAGCTGTGCTGGTGGCTGTCATGAGGAAAAGTCATGTCCCGAGTTCTTGAGCTCAGGGAGCAGATAAGAATGTTTTTGGAGCAGGAGCAGAAGCACAAGTCTGAAATCACAGAAAAATTTAGTGATGAAAACTTTCTGGTGAAACTGGCCTACCCGAGTGACATATTTGGAAAACTAAATGAACTAAATCTACAGCTTCAAGGGAAACTTCAACACCTCCCACAATCAGACAAGATCAGCTCTTTCACCCAAAAGCTTGCAATGTGGGACAGGAAACTTGATGAAGGAAATACTGATTTATTCAAGAACCTGCATGAATTTGTTGACACTACTGGCTATGATGCCACCTCAGTGATTCCATGTATTAAGCAGCGCATTTCATCAATGATGGGATACTTTAAAAAGTACTTCCCTGAAAACAGTTCCCAGTATGACTGGGTAAGAGATCTTTTCAATGCACAAGCTCCAACTGGTTTCAGCTCTGCAGAGGAGGACCTGACATGACGTCTGACTCCACATTGAGACTGAGGTTCACATTGCAGACACTGAGTGAATTCTGGCTGGGTGTAGAGAGGCGGTATCCACGCTAAGGGCAGAGGGCTATGAGCATTCTTCTTCCTTTTGCAGCATCTTATCTTCGTGATACTGGCTTCTCTGCTGTTGCTGCACCGAAGACCAAGTACAGGTCGCAGCTAAACACTGAGCAGGAGCTGAGCGTTGCAGTATCATGCTTCAAACCTCGCTTTGAAAGCCATGCACTGCAAAACATGCTCATTGTAGCCATTAATCCTGACTTCCTCATTTTGATTAAAAAAAAAAACAGCACAAATTGTTTTATTTATTTTTGTTTCGTAGGTTAAAGTGTTTTATATATTTGAGATTGACTGAGTTAGAGTTTTTGAGGATTTGTACTTTACTTGAATAGTTAATGTTGCTGATCAATTTAAATTTGTTTATTGATTTTGTTTAATTTTATTTTTCAGAATGAAATGGTTCAAGTCGGTCAAAAAATGTTTATACTTTGAAGAAGTTTTTTTTTTCAATTTCAGGCAAATTGATGCACTTTAAATGTAGTAGTAGTAGTAGTTCAAAGAGTTGCAGTATTACTACATGGATCTTTTCAGTTGCAGACTAATAAACAGCATTAATAAAGTTATTCTTTGTTTTAAGTTGATCTATATTTCTTTCTTTTTTCTTTTTTTGTTTTCTTTAATGTTAATAAGTCTACAATGTTATGCAGAGATGTACTTGTAACAATTTTATAGATAAATGATATTATTTATAGTCGCGGGGAGAGTGGGGGGCGTGAAACGGTTTCTTCTTCCTAAGGGGGGGTTAACAGAAAATAATTGAGAAGCACTGTAATAACCCCATAGCAACCTCTTATTAAAATCTATTGTTGAGATCTGAAATGAAGCCGCCTCTGGAAGCTTTACTTATAGAAAAAAAAGCTTTCCAACAAGTTCCACCATGTAAAAGTGCAAAAATCACCCAAGATTAAATTTCTTTGTCTTTGGCCTTGGATTTGGTCACTAATTCCAACTAAGAAATCTATATATTTTATTTCAGTAATGCTTGGGTAGATCGTAGGATGAAAAAACTAAATGACTTTTTCTTTGAAGGACAGTTTATAGATTTTTTCTATCCAAAAAAACCCATATATTTCGTAAATCATATCAACTATTTCTATGGACCAAAAGCAAGAACATAAACCGTCCTAACAATGACAAGGTTAGAGGTTGGTGGCTGGTGAATGACGCCTTTTTCAATACCCAGACATGTTTGAGTTTTGGTTAAATTGCCTTTGAAGGTTGGTCTTTGTGAGCAATATTATTGTAATAATGTTTTATGGTGCGGACCATGTGTGTTTAAATGTGCTTCAACCAGTTTCTTTCCACCTATAGGTTAGTGTTGGATTTTCATCTACTGTTAAATCTAACAGATTTGTGTGTGTGTGTGTGTGTGCATACATACACCTGCTTATGTGGCAGTGTGTGTGTACTCCAGCAGCAGGATACCAGTCTAAGTAGCCTGGGGATAAAGTGTGCAAGAGAAGATAAGGATAGCACACAAACATGATAACAGATTTTATGCCTTTACCTTTAAATACACACCCCTGCACACCATGGAATCTGGGAAAGTACACAATAAAACACAAAACTACATACACTACTCAAAAAAATTAAAGAAACACTTAGAAAACACATCAGATCTCAATGGGAAAAGAATAAAAAATCATGCTACGTACCTGGTGATATGGACAGGGTGATGTGTTAGGAACAAAAAGATGCCAAACTGTTTGATGGAAATGAAAATTATCAACCTGCAAAGTTCTGAATTTAAAGACACCCCAAAAATCAAAGTGAAAAAATTATGTGGCAGACTAGTCCATTTGGCAGAAATTTCATTGCATCAGTTTCATTGGTGCTCAGTAGCTTGCATGGCCCCCAAGTACTTTTATGCATGCCTGACAACAACAGACCATCCTCCTATTGACATGACAGATAGTGTCCTGGGGGATCTCCTGCCATATCTGGACCAGGGCATCATTGAGGTCCTGGACAGTCTGAAGTGTAATCTGGGGCATCGGATAGACTGATTTAATGGTCTCAATTCCTCAATCCTTCTGTACCTTCTAGGATACTTTCATCCCGTGAGGCCCAAGAGGAGCACAGGACCCACTGCACCAGTGTAGAGTCTGATAATGCATCCCAGGATTTCATCCAAATACCTAATGGCAGTCAGGGTGCCGTTGCCCAGTCTGTAGAGATCTGTGCATCCCTTCATGGATATACCTTCCCAGACCATCAGTGTACCAACACCAAACAGCTCATAAATGATTTTATAGGCAGCATAACATTCTTCATGGCTTCTCCAGACCCTTTCACATCTGATGTGCGCTCAGGGTGAATGTGCTCTCATCTGTGAAAAGCACATGGCACCACTGGTGGACCTGCCAATTCTGGTATTCTTTGGCAAATGCTGGTTGGGCTCCACGGTGCAGGCAATGAGCACAGGACCTACTAGAGGATGACCCTCATGAAGTCTGTTTCAGTAGGTCTCTGAGAGTGTGCATCCTGTTCCTCCTTGTACAAAAGAGCAGATACGAGTTCTGCTGATGTGTCAAGGACCTTCTCTGAACCTGTCCGGCTTTCTCAGAGTAACTGCTCGTCTCTTGGAATCTTCTCCATGCTTTTGAGACTGTTATGGGAGACACAGCAAATCTTCTGGCAATAACATTTGGTGATGTGCTATTCCGGAGGAGTTGGACTACCTGAGCAACCTCTGTAGGGTCAAGGTATCGCATCATGCTACCAGTTGTGACACTGAACATGTCAAATGCAAAACCACTGAAAATACAGTCAGTAATGATGAGGCAGAAAAAAAAGTTAGTGGCCTCTACCTGGAAAACCATTCATTTTTGTGGGGTTGTCTCATTGTTGTCCCTCCAGTACAGCTGTTGTTAATTTAACACTAAAACAGCCCATTCATAATCCATAAGGTTTAATATGATGTTATTGCTATAACAGCTTCAGTTCTTCTGTGAAGGCTTTCCACAAGGTTAAGGAGTATATTTATGGGAATTTTTGACCATTCTTCTAGAAGTGCATTTGTGAGGTCAAACATTGATGGTGGACAAGAACGCCAGGCTTGCAGACTCTGCTCTAATTCATCCCAGGGGTAGAGGTCAGAACTGTGCAGGCCAGTCAAGTTCTTCCACACAAAGCTCACTCATCCATGTCTTTGCGGACCTGGAGTGCACTGGTGCGCAGTCATGTTGGAAAAGGAAGGGGTCATCCCCAAACGGTCCCTTTCAAATCCCCACAAAGTTGAGAGCATGAAATTGTCCAATATGTCATGGTATGCTAAAGTATTAAGCATGAAGCTCTCTATGCATTGTTCTTGAGCTAATCTGAAGGCCACACAAAGACAGTTGTTGTATAGTTTACATTTTGTTATAACACCAGTAACATTTGATTGTAGAATATTAAGTAGACAAGAAATTTTATGACTGGACTTGTTGCTTCCTATCATGGTACCACGCTGGAATTCACTGAATTCGGCTTTTGTTCACTGAACAAGCCTAAGGACTGTGAAATAAGATTGTTGAAAGCTGAACCCAAGCTGTGTCACTTAACTTTACATTCAAACCTTGTTTTTGTACTGTGTTCTTCAACGGAAGTTCGATAAATAAGAACAGTTAGAATAATAATCTAAACGAGTCCACAATGGCTGCTGGACCAAAACCACACAGACAAGCCTGCAGATCTGAAAAGTTCAGACCGGCTGTACTGTAGTATTTTTGTAAAGCTCTTTAAATAAAGCTAAAAGTCTACAATTCAATTAAACCTTGATTTCTTTATTTGAATTCTGTCACATTGTGTCAACATTTTTCAGTCTTTTTCTGACTCAGGTTCAGCGAGTATCTTTTTTATTAACTGAAGATTAGCAGATTTGTTTCAGGTCTTCCTCTTAAGCGTTGCCATATGGCCTGTCAAACAGAGGAACAGGGACTCTGATTTCAATAAAATGGTTTTGTCTCTCAGGCTTCCCGCTGAGCTTTATTCATCTGGTTTATGACTGAACGGTAAAAGGACAGTGTTCAAAGATATTGTGAAAAATCTCTAATGAAAACTGGAATTCTTGCCAAGAGCATTTTTTAAAACAAAAATACTGAAAATGAACGAATAACTAGATGCTATATTTGTTAATACACAGTCACCAGGTACTTTATGATTTACACCTTGCTAATTTTGTGTTGGATGCCCTTTTGTTCAGGACCACCTTAATTCTTCATGGTATAGATTTAATAAGGTGTGTGAAGTATTCCACAGAGATTTTGGTCTATACTGACAAAATAACATGAAACATTTGCTACTGATTTGTTGGCTGCACATATGATGTGAATCTGCCATTCCACCACATTACTGTTTGAAATCAGGTGACTGAGGAGACCAGCGAGTATACTGAACTCATTTTCATGTTTGAGAAATCAGTTTGAAATGATTTCAGCTTTCTGACACAGCACATTATCCTGCTAGAAGCAGCCATCAGAAGATGGGTACACTCTGGTCATAAAGAGGTGGACATAATCAGCAACGCAACTAAGGCAAGGCTGCGGTGTTTAAATAATGTTCAGTTGATATTAAAGGGCCCAAAGTGTGCCAAAAGCCCCCCAAAACAAAAAAACAAAACTGTCCTACACCATTACACCACTGGCAGCAGCATGAACTACTGCTATGTTGTGCCACACTTTCATATTTTTATGCCAAATTCCATGATCTAAATGTCCAGTCCTTTATGGCCACAGAATGTCTTGGTGACCCTAGACACAGGTGTACTCCTAAAACAAAATGGTTCTAATTGGTTAAAAATTATTGGTGCTATGAATATCATAGAACTCCTACTACAAATGTAAAGACACAAAGTAAAATTTAATTTTCATCAAGGGAGAAATGCTATAAATATTGGCGTTGATTAGACTGCAACTAAAGTTAGTTAATAATTTAGTAGAAACCAAACAACCAAATAAATAATTTTCCTGACCTACAGTAAAACTAAAGCCAAAAGATGAGAAACTGACACTGTCATGAACCTCTTCACTTCACACAATTTTAAGTATTAGGGCAGACAGCTGCAGATAAATGCATTAAACTTAGTGTTCAGTGAAGATTAAAATCACCAGATTTTTTCTGTTGTTTGCGTGACTGTGTGAAACGGACAGAGACATCTCCCCATCGGCTCGTTGCTTTGTATGTGACAGCATCTTTTGTAAAGCTTGGCGTCAGACGCTACTGACAATATAAAAGGGTCAGGCAGAGACTAGAGACACTTAGAAAGATTAGGGTCAGAATAATTTCCACAGGCAAGGAGAAAATTGAATGTAAAGACAATAACTACAGTAAAGAAAAGATTAAAGAGCAATGAGTAAGACACACACAGAAACACATGAGCTAATCAGTATGTTGCCTTTTGAGGGAGAACAGAGTGTGAGAGTTATTTGTATGCATAGTTGGTAATATAATCACTGCATTTATTATTGAACACATTATTTTCTTGGCTATTAAAAATATCTGCCTTCATTATTCTTTTTAAGTTAGTCAATATACCTTTAAAAGCCAAATAAAAATGCCCAAGCTTGTGTAAAAAGAGGCCAATATTAAATTTCCTTTTGTACAGCTGAGATGCTATTGCAATACAGCCTAAGAAATCCATTAATGAGAAGTGTGTGCAGGTTTGCAAATGAATATTCTTCTGTGCAGATTTAACTATTAATGATGTTAATTAAGTTTAGATATTTTTTGCTCAAATTATTACAAAGTAAGGGCTTTATATAAGATGTCTCTGATTTCAGGGATTGATAAAGCATGATGTGGAGTGAAGAAGATTAGAAGGACTGTGATGAATGTGAGAGAACAATGTATTGTATGGGCAGAAATTAGAAATGCGTTAGGAATTAGTTAGAATTAGTTAAGAAGTGACATCAAAGAAATGAAATTATGTCTCCATCCTAATAAATAATTGTTCATAACACAAGCACTTTCTGTCAACACTGTCTATAAAAAGTCATTTCTATGCTAATCCCACTGGGATCTTGGATGGCATTCCTGGGGTTTGTTGGAACCAAATGCCCAGTTTGGGAGTCACTGCACCAAGTGCTCCAATTACCACGGAGACCTCTGTTGACTTCACCCTCCACATCTTCTTGAGCTCCTGTCTCAGCCCTTGGTATTTCTCAGGCTTCTCATATTCCTTCTTCCTGATGTTGCTGTCACTTGTTAAATGGACTGATTCTTATATAGTGCTTTTCTACTCAAAGCGCTTTATTCAATATGCCACATTCACCCATTCACACCCGTTTACAGAAGTACTTTTTTCTATGCTTTTCAGTGGTTCCTAGCTAACATTCACACACATTCATACTCCGATGGATGCATCGGAGAGCAGCTTGGGGTTAGTATCTTGCCCAAGGATACTTGGCATGCAGACTAACCTTCCGATCAGTGGATGACCTGCTCTGCCTCCTGAGCTACAGCCACCCCCAACTTGGTATAGCTACATCTATCAGTATGGCCTTCTTTCTCAGCTTGTCCACCACTTCTATGTCCAGTTGGTCAGCCATCACCAATTTGTCTGCTTGTATCTGGAATGTCATCCATGTAGAGGAGGTGGCTAATGAGTGATTCTGTAGTCGGCATCCATAACAAGGCTTGGTGACACTCTAGCTGAGGGGGTTCAGACCTATGCAGAACAGCAGTGATAAATCCTGAACTTGATGGTGACTTGTGCTGTTGGCTTGAAGTTGGCCTCTAGTGTTCTTTGTCACATCTCCATCAAATTCCTAATAAAGGCTCCTAGGCTCCTGTTGATCTTGTATAGTTCGAGGCCTTCCAGGATCTATGGGGGGCCATTGAGTCATAGGCTTTCCTGTAATCAATCCAGACGGTGCACAGGTTGGTCAGTCTGGTGTTACAGTGTCAAGCAACTGCTTCATCTACCAGTAGCTGGTGTTTTGCTCCTCTGCTGTACGTGCCAATTCCTTTCTGTGCCCGGCTCATGTATTGGGCTATGTGCTTGTTCATTTTAGCCGCTATTATGCCCAACAGGAGCTTCTCTGTGATACTGTGGCTGGTTATTAGTTGGGTGGGACCACATCTTCCTGGGGATCCTTGGGAATCAGCACTGTTCGGGCTTCAGTTAGCTATTCTGAGTGTGTCTAACCTATTAGCAGCTGGTTCATTTGTGCTGCCAGACATTAATGAAGTACAGTTAGCTTCTTTAGCCAGTAAGCATGAATGTCAGGGCCTTGTGCTGTCCAACTCTTCATACTTGAGACCCTTTCATCTATCACTGTGATGGTTACTGGAGTCTGTTGAGGGAGGTTGCTGTGGTCTGCTCTTAGCTCTACTAGCCACTTGGCATTGTTATGGGTTGCGTCCTTCTCCCATATGTTCTTCCAGTATTGCTTCGCGAGTCTTTGTTTGACAATTTCTAAGGCCTTAGGTACAGACATCTTGTTGTCATTCTTAGGTACCCCCTTTCTTCATTACACCTTTCTGCAACTCCATAACCCATACAGATGATCTACACCATGGCAGCAGAGATCACTGAAATTCTTGGTTACAAGATTAACAGCCACAAGGAGAAGCTCCATGGAGAGGGAGACTAGAAGCCAAGATCAAGGGAGCACAGAGGGAAGTTAGCCAACTGTTGGAACTGCAGAAAGGTGTGATAAAGAAAGGAATGCCTAAGAAACACAGCAAGCTGCCCATACCCAAGGCCTTAGAAACTGCCAAGCAAAGACTCACAGCCTTAGTCAGCTGCTTGAAGAGGTATACTAGAGAGAAAGAAGCAAGAAGGAAAAATTAGCTGTTCTCCACTGAATCATTCAAGGTGCAAGATCCTAGCAGGAAGGTCAAACATGAAACTGTAGCTGGCAGGAACATCTGTAACAACTATGGCCAGGAAGTCCAGAGGTCAAAACACTCCCACTAGGATGGTCGAGAATGACCAAGCTAAAATCCTGTGGGACTTCCAGATACAAATGGACAAAATGGTCATGGATAACCAAGCAGACATAGTAGTGGTGGAAAAGGAGAGAAAGAAGGGCTTAGTGAAAGATGTAGCTACACATAGTGGTAGTGGCTCCAGCAGATCCCAGGAATAACATCTGAGACCTCTATTCAAAATTCCCCTCTCGCCCCTGCGGGTGGTCTATCCTTCAAACTTGGGTCCTCCACCAGAGGCCTGGGAGCTTGAGGGTCCTGCGCAGTATCTTAGCTGTTCCTAGGACTAAGCTCTTCTGGACAGAGATCTCCGATGTTGTTCCTGGGATCTGCTGGAGCCACTCGCCTAGCTTGGGAGTCACTGCGCCTAGTGCTCCGATTACTACTGGGACCCCTGTTACCTTCACCCTCCACAGGTGCATTATTGGTTGAATAATGCACCTAGAGGTCTTCTCTGAGACCTAGGTACTTCTCCAGGTTCCCGTGTTCCTTTCTCCTGATGTTGCTGTCATTTCCAGCACCCTGAGGCTGTATGCTAAGCGGAAGGAAGGAGGCCAAGGACTGGTGAGTGTCTGTACCACAGTCCAGGATGAGACAACAAACATCCATGAATACATCAGGAAGATGGCCCTAACCGACCGCGTGCTCAGTGAAAACCTCAGGCAGCAGAAACCCAAGACAGAGGAGGAACCATCATGGAAGGACAGGCCCCTGCATGGTATGTACCACCGGCAGATAGAGGAAGTGGCTGACATCCAGAAGTCCTACCAGTGCCTAGACAAAGCTGGACTGAAAGACAGCACAGAGGCACTAATCATGGCAGCACAAGAACAAGCTCTGAGCACAAGATCCATAGAGGCTGGGGTCTACCACACCAGGCAAGACCCCAGGTGCAGGCTGTGTAAAGATGCCCCTTAGAAAATCCAGCACATAACAGCAGGGTGCAAGATGCTAGCAGGCAGGGCATACATGGAACGCCATAACCAAGTGGCCAGCATAGTATACAGAAACATCTGTGCCAAGTATGGCCTGGAAGTCCCGAGGTCAAAATTGGAGGGTGGTTGAGAATGACCGAGCTAA
>VVHJ01049333.1:0-11100 GCA_015107715.1 Tylochromis polylepis | reverse complement strand
AATTCAAAGAGGAGGGAAACTTACAATTGACCCCCTTAAATACTCTGTCATTATTGGATTCACCTGTGTATGTAGGTCAGGGGTCACTGAGCTTACCAAGCCAATCTGAGTTCCAATAATTAGTTCTAAAGGTTTTGGAATCAATAAAATGACAACGGTGCCCAAATTTATGCACCTGCCTGATTTTGTTTGAACAATTATTGCACACTTTCTGTAAATCCAATAAACTTCATTTCACTTCTCAAATATCACTGTGTGTGTCTCCTATATGATATATTTAACTGACATTTTTTATTGTAACAACCAACGATTTATACAGGAAAATAATGACTATTAACAAGGTTGCCCAAACTTTTGCATCCCACTGTATATACATTTCTGACCCCAACTGTAACACTAGTGTTTCACTAACAAGAAAGCATTTTTGCAGCTTGTCTATGTTCAGTATGTTTTAGGGTATAACTAATGTAAATTGTGTCTAACAGCCAACAAATGCTCTGCAGGTTGGTGAGAGCATTTGGACCCCATTAGGTCCCAGCAGTACAACAATCATACTGTGCAGTGAGAGGCGAGAATGATAAAGAATTTCAAATGATGTGTATATTTTAGTTTCAGATTAAAGACTTTGAGGATGAGTGTTTAGTTTGTAATTGTACCTTCATTTCATGTTCCTAATAAATGCGCATGGCAGGAACACTTCAAGGTCGAACAAATGAAACATCAAATGTGATGAAACACATTTGATGAAACAGGAAATGGAAAATTATCACCTCGATTTAGAACTGCAAAAAATGAACGAGTTAAAAAAACTTTAAATGGAAAACCCAGGCATACTGACAGGGTAGAATGACATGACCTGAAACTTTATGAGAAGAAATGGCATCAATAAGCAAAGCACAAAATCCTTCAAGCTGCTGTTTTGCTTTTTGTTCTGCAGCTAAGCTTGACCTCAAATTTCTGAAAGAAGTTAATCAGGAAACTAAAGCATATTGAAATATCTATTTGCTCCTTAGAACTGCTGTAAGAACTTCTATACACTACTCTTATAGTGCTGAAACATGTCGGTGTGACAAGGACAAGTTAGGAGATGCAGATGGGTGGATAATGGAAGGAGCACCTGTCCCTCGTAGAGACGTTTGTTGGTGGGGTCACCGTAGTTGAAGAGACACATGTTGATAAAGTGGATGAGCAGGCTGGGAGCATCCTTGGAAGTTTGGGCATTGTAGGCTGTCCACTTGTAGAAGATCAGCAGGACAAGGTAGCCAAACAAGCTCGACATGAAGACAATCTCTGGGATGAAGCCCAGGAAAATGTTCAGAGGCTTCTTGAAGTACCTGCGGCGCAGTGAGGTCACACATGAACAACAGAACAGCGTGGTGCTTGTTTGAAAATGATCAGCTGTGGATCAGAATATGAAGATAATGCAGAAGCAAAGCTAGATGGCACGGCACCATCAGGCTTATTTTATCTGTAGAAAACATAACCTTATTAATTATATATATATATATATATATACACACACATACACATCATGGCAATGTTTGAACATTCAGTATCAGCCCTCAGACTCTTACAGGTGGTTGAAGAGGCTGAGAGACACTCCAAATATCATGTGGATGACACCCAGGATGACAGACATCTTCATCTTAAATGAGTTGAGGAAAGTCAGCTTGTTGGTGGCGATATTCCAGATCTGCAGAAACCACACAACAGGGTTCAGTGAAGAGCACACCCAGAGCACCCTACATGGAATCCATTTGGAGTACTCTAACGTAAGTACAAACAGGCTGATGTTATTTGTTCCTCTGTGTTGCACATCTTGACCCCTCAGTGATGTCATCAGTTTCGGTTCAAAATGTAGATATTATTTTTAAAAAGTATAGTTTTTAGTTTATGAAAGAGCTCTGGAGCTGGATACTGCAGTTTTCTGTCTAAAACTTTGCTTTTTCTCAGACAGGGTTCAGGGGCAGATGACTCTTTGTGTCATACTGTCTCCCATATGTAGGGTTTTTAATCATTTCTGTAACACAGTGGAGCTCTGCTACAATGAGGATTGAAAGCTATGAAGCTCTGATGGGATAGACTGTTGCTTGGCTCACAAACTGGATTTGCTGATAATAAGGAATTCTTATCACTGATTTCACCAGCCCAAGATGAAATGAGCAGGGTGTTGTGCACTAGAGAAAACTACAGCCAGTTATTAGATTTTGTTGTTATAGTGAGTACATGTATTGTTTACCGGGTCAATTCCAAGTGGATAAGGTCCACCGAACACACCAGGAATAGCAGGATCTAACTGGAGAACTGTATTTCCATCAAGAGTCTCAAACCTAGGACAGATGGAAAGAAATGAATTACAATACATGCAGGAAGATGAGAAACAACACATTTTAGAACATGAATCAGCCACATACACACACTGGCCACTTCATTAGTTACACCTCGCTAGTAACAGGTTGGACCCATATGATGTTGCTGATTTCCTGTCTTACTTTGATAGTCAGTTATCTTGTATTTTGTACTTCCTTCACTGCCTCTTATTATTATCCTCATACGGAGTGTCTACACCTGTGCTAGTTTGCACCAGGTGCCTCCACTTCCATCATTAACTTGTGTATCTGTGTAGCCTCAGTTTGTGCCTGTTCTCCTGTATGTCAGGGGGCTGGGTCTGTGACCCAGCATTTTGAGGTCATAGTTCTTTTGTGAACTCTTTGTGTGTGGGATGTTTTAGTTTTCTTTGAGTTAGTATGTAGTTGTTCATTGCTTTGGCTGTGTGTTTAGTTACATTTGTTTCCATGTTGTCTGGGCAAGGTGTCTCATCTCCCCTTCCTGTTTACATGCCTCCTCCCCGTGCTCTGTTCCATGTCTCCCATATCTGTTATGTTTGTCCATGTATGTTTCTTCAGCCCATCATGTCTCGTTCCCTCTTATCCCCTGTATTTAAATCGCCCTCTCCCTCTCGTGTTTTCTCCCTCTCGTTGTCTCTCGCTCTCTCGTGTCAAGCTTGCATGTCCCAGGTTACGTCTCTCCTTGTTTCCTGTTTTATTTTGAAAGTCTTGTGTTTCCATGTTCAGTGTGTTCAGTTTTGCTTCTCCTGTGGCGTCATGTTCATTTGTATCAGCTGTGTTCCCCAGGTGTTTCCACTTCCCTCATTACCCTTCTGTGTATTTAAGTCCTCTGTCTCCTTTTGTTTGGTGTTAGGTTGTCTGTTATTCTCACCTCATGGGCCATGGATGTCACATTTCTCTAGTCTCGGTTTTCTCATGTTCTGGTCCTGTTTAGGTTTCTGTGTCCTGCATTAGTTTTCCCCCAGTTTCGGTTATCGTTTAGTTTTTCACCTTTGTTCGCCTGTGCTTTTGTTTTTGTGGTAGTTATCAGCCAAAACAGACGGCTTGCTTTGTTACACTTAGTTTTCCTCTCTTCCGTGTCTGCTTTTGGCTCCGCTCCTCAGACACATCAGCCATGACAGAATGACCCGACCATGTCGGACCCAGCGGACATTTATTTCAGTGACTTTTTTGAGTTTAGTGTTTGTGTTTCGCAGCTTTGCAGACACTGGATTATCTCCTCGGCACGGAAGCAGGAGGAGGAGAAGGTGTCCGTTTGGACTCAGTTAGCCCGGATTGCTATGGTCAACCCAGGTTTTATGAACTCGACTGCAGAAGCCCCACATTCACCGCCACAGCAGCAGCGACCCAGCAAGCCAGCGTCGTCTCCACAGCCTCGTTGTCCCGAGGCGGTTAGAGTCGCCACCCTTCGACTCTCCCCGGCCTCCTCGCTCCCCTGCTCTTCGTCACCACCGCCGCCATCAGCGTTCCACTCGAGGAGGAGGGGACGTTGGCACAATGATACGTTGGGCCAGAGCACCAGGATCTCAGGCTCAAGCTTTCTACCAGTTACTGGGAATTAATATCATGCCACCGCCCAGTTCATCTGCCCCGTCAGCAGCTGGCATGTCCGTCTCCACGATGCACAACAGCCCGCCAGAGGGACATGCTGCCTGCTCCCTCTTCCAGGGGGAAGAGGGGCTCTCAGCGGTCCATGTCTCAGCCATGAACAGTCATTTCACCTGAGCCTAGGTCTCCTGTGGGTAGCACTGCCACCTCTCCAAATCCTAGTTTTAAGTCTGCCAGCAAAAAGACTCAAAATTCTTCTCATGTGTCAGTGGTGGGGGTTAAGACTATGAACTCTTTGTCCAAGACAGATTCAAGCTGGGTTAACAGGGGTGTTTCAGAGCTGCCTAAAGAACTTTCTAGCTTAGTTACTGTTAAACCATGTAGTGAATCTGAGGCAGCAAGTAATAAGACAATGTGTCATTTTTCTACACCTCTATTGGACTTTGTAAAGACTGATTCTGCACCTCAGCCTGTTCCTGCTTCCAGGGCAGCAGTGCTCCAGCCTTTCCCTGCACCCGTACCAGTGCCTCGGGTGAGGGAGGCCGGGGTCCGGCCGGCCCCTGTTCCAGCACCAAGGCCGGCTGACGCTCAGCTCTGTCCTGGACCCGTATCTGTACCTTGGGTGAGGATAGCTGGCGCTCAGCAGTTGCCAGCGTGTATGGTCACAGAGCTGCCCGGATTTTTCAGTGTGTGACTTGGGACCAAGTTATGGACTTTTAGATAATGTTTCTATGAACACTTATGTTATGGCTAGCTCTTGTGTGGCTGAAACTGGTTATGAACTCTTAAGTAATGCTCCATGGACAATTCTTGTGTGGCCAAACTGGCCTCTTCCAAGACTGCCACGCTGTCCGAGTCCTGCTTGGGGACCAAAATTTTAAAGGTATATCATTTTTAAATTATTTCTTGGAGACTGAAGTGAGTTCAGTCTTCTAGTTGGCTGCTGACAGTGCTGGGCGCGTCACTGAGTACTGGTTTTAGTTTGGTGGTGGTCACAAAGAGAAAAATTGGAAATCTAAACTCCAAGTGATTTGTGATGAAGGAAAAACTGGAATATATTACTGAATAAACCAGCAGAAAACAGACTCTAAGATAAGAGCCCGAACTTACGACCAGTTGGCTCCTTTGGGGCCAAACATGGGCCTGACACTCCATCCAGACCCAAACATGTTGAGTGACTTAGAGAAACAGTCATTGTAAATGATGCCTGTGTAGACGGAAAAGATCCCCATCAGAAGGATGATGTAGCGCCCAGCAAAAATCATGTTGAACATCTACAGAAGCAAACAGAAAACACTGAAATATGATGCTTCTGATTACTGTACTATATGACTGAACAATGATGCTTTACATAACTATATTGGATTACGTCGACTCGTGTTAACATACCTCATTGTCACTCTTCTGGGCCAGGAGGCGACTCTCTCGAATGACCAGGTAGAGGGCAGCACAGGTCATCAACAGGCCATGCCCCATGTCACCAAACATCACAGCAAACAGGAAGGGGAAGGTGATGATGGTGTACGGAGCTGCAGCAGATGGCACGCAGGGATCGACCGTCAAACAATCACCCCAAAATTCATCATTCAATTCTGCTGCTGAAATTTTAGAGCTGCAAGAAACTGTTTTGCTAGAAGCCAATAACCCCAGGCACAATGCTGACTTGAACACATTTTACACACAGCACAAAGTAACAAAGCAGTAAGAATTCCTCTGAAACAGAACCAAAATCATCCATAAATTTAAACTGAGCTCTCTTCATTTGGTTGACACTCAACCAAATGCATCCAGGAGAGCTTCACATTCACTGCAGTCACATTTTCACCTCTTCACTTTGTTACAATCACAAGTTTTAGTGAACAATAATTTCAATATGAACCAATGACCTGGATTGATTTCCCGGTAACTTCCGATGCCATAGGCGTCCACAATGTTCTGGAAGCCTGATGTGAACTTGTTGGTCTTGTTGAAGGTAGGTGGAGTCTGTTTGGTCTGCATCCTGTTTAGGATGGAGGGCACTGTTGATCCACTCCTCTCCTGTGAAATAAAGCCTCACTTATAAGTGGCTGAATGACGAGTGTAACAGTGCACTGAAAAACCTCCAACAGTGCTTTCCGCTCTCATGTCTGTTTTTAATGCCTAGCCCCTGTACAAAGAACATGCCATACAATAAGGTTGTGGGTTTTTTTGGCTTTGTCTGTTGTATGCAAATTTCTCTGGATTTTCTGAAGATTTTAATCTTTCTTTTTATGTACCATAGATGTTGGAAATGAATCTGTCTTTGGATTGAGAAACAATAATCTTAAATTCCTTATCTAAAGGTCTACATATTCTTTTAAGACCAGTGCACCTTGCCTTTACAGCTAAAGACAGAGTGTCTCTCAGATGCTCTCTTCATCCAATTATGTAACTTATTAAACTAAATAGGGAGATTGCCCATCAGATGTTTTTTAAGCAATACACAGCTTTCTGCCCTGTGCCAACTGAAATTTAAAATATGATATATATAGAAGTATTTTTCTATACATTTCTTTCCATTCTGCCATCACATTCTGCTCAACAGGCTGAGGTGCTGGGTTGGTGTAGTGGTTCTCTTCATACCTGTCTGACAGGTGTTTTGTGTAGCAACTTCTAAGTACAGATCTCCCCCTTATCCAGTTCACTTTGGTGCCTTCGCTGTTTTTATTGTGTTTGCTCCCCTCGGGCACATTCTTTCAACCTTTAAAGACATCTCTTATCACTGCTATGCAGATGATATTCAGTTGTATGCGTCGTTTCACTTAAATGAAATGTCTTAACTCTAGTTTATTAAAGTGCCTACACACTGTTAAACGGTGGATGGCAGACAGTTTTCTTCAACTAAATTGAGACCAAACTGGAATAATTATCTTTGCACCAGAAAAATGCATGTCTGGGATAAAGGAGACACTTGGACGTCTTGGTTCTTTGGCAAAGTCCTCTGTTAGAAACCATGGCATAACCTTTGATTCTGGTTTTACTTTGGATGCACATGTGAAGTCTCTGGTTCGTTCCTGTTTCTATCATCTAAAAGATATTGTTCCATTGTGTCACGTCCTGAACTGGAAATTATTATTCGTGCTTTTGTTTCATCACAATTGGATTACTGCAATGCACTATACACGTGCCTTAGCAAAACCTCCCTAGGATAGCTGCAAGTTGTTCAGAATGCTCCTGACAGCTTCCGACAAAATCCTCAAAGTTTTCACACGATCTTGATGCAGCTACACTGGCTTCTGGTTTATTTCAGAGTCCAATATAAGATTCTTTTACTGACTTGGAGAGCTTTTCATGTATAGGCACTAGGTTATATCAGAGAGCTTCTGCACCCATGTGTACCTAGCAGGTTCCTGAGGTCCCGTGACCAGGGCCTGCTCATGGTGCCCCATACTAAGCTGAAAACAAAAGGAGACAAAGCCTTCTGTTCAGTGGCCCCCAGACTCTGGAACTCTCTTTCTTTGGACTTGAGATCGGTAGGCTCCAGTGGTCTCTTTTAAAACCCAGTTTAAAAACATATCTTTCTAAATCTGTTTTGTATTAATTTTTCTTTTCTTTTTTTTATGCATTGTTGGCTCTTGTGAAGCACTTTGTGATTGTATATCTTAAAGGTGCTACATCAATAAAGTTTTACTTACCACTAGGTGGTAACTAGATACGCCTATTCTGTTATTTTGAATTTGCTTAGAAATAGAAATTTGGAAACATTATAGTTTCTTTTTCCGTACTTAATAAAAATTCTCCAAAGTAGGAATATAGATCGTGGAGGTTGGAGGTTTGGGCTCGGCTCATAAACGGAGTCCAGGTTTCTGAGTGACCATGGCTGTCTATGGGCTCAGGTGCACAGCATGAGGAACCAGATCAGAGAAATGTGCGATGGCTGCAGTGCAGACAGAAAAACCAACTCACCGTTCCTCGGCGCAGAGCAAACTGAATAGAGTCCAGGTCTGAGACAGGACACCACACCTCAGCTATCAGACACTTCTGGGTGACGTCGATGTTGCAGAGGTTCAGCGTATGGTAGATGGCCTTCATCTTCCTCACCTTGATGAACCACACCCGCATGGTTTTAGAAGCAGCCTGAAGCACTCGCTGACGGTGGTCCTCGGTTTGGTTCAGCACCTACAGCAGCAGTGTGGAAGGATATTTTTGACATGGTGGATCTTCGTTTTGTTAACCTGAACTGTTTCTATAAAGGTGACACATGGTTCTTTGATTTTTCAAGTTTTCTTGTTGACGTTTGTTTTGTGGATGTTTGAAATGTGCAGTTTTAGCAGTGCAAAATGTGTTGCATTTTATGAATGAAGTCCCTAGTTAGTGCAGAAAAGCTACGTTATATTCATATTTGTGCACACAACTTGAATTTCAGTGTAATCCTACGCTGTGTTTTGGCAGGGTGTGTGGTTGGCAGGATCAGACCAGTGCAGAGCTCTCAAGAGGAACAGGGCTTTTTTTTTCCTGCCTAAATAAGGAAAAACAGGGGAACCACAGCACATAAAGGACAACGGTCTTTCAAAGATAAGAAGTGGAGCACAATGAAGCCTGCCTACACTACAAGGGCCTTTGTAATTTGATTGGAAATAAATGTTCTCAAGGAAAAGTGCAGGAGCCTGAACACAGAGTTACTGTTGTGCAGAGCGTCAGATGTATTTCATCTTGTTTAGTGAGCAGCGGTGTAACAATGATTGTGAAGAATTACTGAATTAAAAAGAAAAGAAGTGCACTGCTAATAGCTCTGTGGCTTAAACAATAAATAGGCATCTGTCCAAGGTCAACTCCTCCCCTCTGCTTTATTTTTACAGGACTGTAAGCATTCGGCTGATGCCACACATGCCCGTAGACCATACGTAACTTACCATTTGGAGGTCATCAATGCGGCTGTTGACTCCAGCCAGCATCTCCTTCCTCTCCTGCGGGGTCTCTGGACAGGGGTAGAGAGACGCACGGAACCTGCAGGAGCGGACCCCACCGTCAGCCTGATCACACAGCGTGCAACACACGTCGGTCTCCCACACTTTGTGGTCTGTTTCTGGCAATTTTACAATCAAGCAGCAAATACAACAGATAATTCCTCGGCTTCACACCTGTAGCCTAATAAAATGCCCTGTGCACTATATATCATACCAAAGCCTTTCCTGATGGTGGCAGACAGAAGTGACATGTGTGTCACTGTCTACAGAAAATGTTCCACTCTGTTCTGGATTTACGGCTGTAATAGCAGAAATAAAACACGGCGCTCTCGTTCCCACCTTAATTAGCACTTAGCTGTGATACTACTATGTGATCATGTAACCATGTCAGGACTAAACATAAGCACTGCTTATTCATGCTGCGTGATTCTAAATTTTAAAATGAAGACTGTCCATACTATCTAACAGTGACAGCAAGAACGTTTGGCTTCTCATGCGACACCCACCCCTCACAGATCTTCTTCACCCTGTTCTTCAGCTGGTCACCCTGGAAGAAGATGATGAACACTGACTTGTGGACTTGATCTCCCTGTTGGAAAGGGGACAAAATATTGGATACTGCTATGTGTTTAACTCCAGTGTGCAAGCAAGACAATTTCCCCAGAATTAGATGTATTATTTATATGTATTACTAGCGCACAGTATTACATTCTTGTTTGGAATTCTGTTCTCATTACTACTCTCCATAACTCCACTATTACTATACTCACTGTGGTGGGGTCCTCTAGTGGGTCCTCAATCTCTGCCTTCCTTAAAAAGACATTACCACGACACACCCTCCACAGCATCCGCTCAAAGGTGGGAATCCTCTCCCTGCTGATCACTCCGGCCACAAAACTGCACAGGCACAAAACCAGAACGATAGTAATGCCACAGCTTATCCAATTTATAATCCATCACAATTCACAAATGACAAATGTGACCTTGAGCACAATTTGGGTAAGGATCCACTAAGGGATCAGGATCATACATTTAATAAAATTCTGACCAGTATTGTAGGAGGAGAAGCGATTCCTGTGAACTGTGAATGATGATGAATGAGATGGGTGCCACGCCTTAATGAGCTAAACATGGAATCTCCCAGAGAGAGCAGTTACAAGAGACAACAGTCCCAATACTTCTTCAGTACTTAATCACAGCATACATCTTCTCTTGCATCAGTAGATAAGGCATATAGAGTTTAGTCCTTGGGGTGGCTGTAGTTCAGGAGGTAGAGCAGGTTATCTACTAATTGGAAGGTTAATGGCTTGATCCCTGTCTGCTCCAGTCTGCATGCCAAATATCGTTGGGCAAGATGCTAACCCCAAGTTGCTCTCTGATACATCCACTGGAGTGTGAATGTTAGATAGAAAGCAGTTCTGCATAGAAAAAAGTGCTTGTGTGAATGAGGCATGTTGAATAAAGTGCTTTGAGTGCTCAGAGAGAGTAGAAAAGCACTGTCCATTTACCATTCCTTCACTGTGGCGTTTATAGTTCTTGAGGCTCACTAATCAGACTGCGTGTAAATTTAGCAGACTGTCCTCACTAACTGGACTCTGACTTCTGACTTTAATCTCAGAATTCTGGAAAAGAAAAAAAAAAGACGTGCCCACTTTTTCTTTTCTTCCATGGCCCTAATCCTCTTCCATAAAAAAACGATGTGGGCTTTACAGATAACTGAGAAACTTCCTGGAGGAAACCTGGTCTTGTTAGGAGAGACGGCATCCATCCCACGTTGGATGGAGCAGCTCTCATTTCTAGAAATATGGACAAATTTATTAAACCCCCCAAAATATGACTATCCAGAGTTGGGACCAGGAAGCAGAGTTGCAGTCTTACACGCCTCTCTGCAGCTTCTCTCCTCCTGTTATACCCCCAAAACCTCATCCCATTAGAGACTGTGTCAGCTCCCAAACAGACAAAAAAACAAACTGAAAATTGGCAAAAAAAAAACAAAAAAACAACTTACACATGAAAAAAAACCCACAAAGAAAGAATACAGTATCCACATCTGAACCAAAGAGTAAAACAGTGAAATGTGGATTATTAAACATTAGGTCTCTCTCCTCCAAGTCTCTGTTAGTACATGACTTAATAATTGATCAACAAATTACCACGTCCACCTGGGCCTTACACAGAGTTTCTGTCTGATTTCTCAGACCTTTTATCTGATTTAGTGCTCAACTCAGATAAAATAATTATTGTGGGTGATTTTAACATCCATGTAGATGCTAAAAATG
>VVHJ01049328.1:13588-22892 GCA_015107715.1 Tylochromis polylepis | reverse complement strand
TCCTCGCATTTGCTATTTGTATTTCTCTTGAGTCTCGCTCTTAGAAATATTAAATTAATGTACAAAATCATTATTGGATATGCTTTTTTGACTCAAGTATAGCATACCAGATTTCAGTTTGAAAAGGTAAATTGTACCCTTAAGTAAACTAAAAACATGAGTTTTGCAAGAAAACCTGACGTGATGGAATTTTAAAAATATTTTCCCAGTCTCAGTGAGTAAAAATCTATAAGAAACAGTCAAGAAACCCTATGCAGTTTTTTGGTTGCAGACCTGTGTTATTTGCAAAAAGCAAGACCCTCTCCTGAATTTCTATTTTCCTTCAACTTTCAATACTAATCAATGGATAATAATAATAATAATAAGTAATAATAATATTAAAAGAATTACTTATTTTAATGTCCATTAGCTTGCACTAATTGGTGGTTAATCTTTCGAGGCTTCACACTAAAATAGTAACAATAAATTGAAGTGATATTTTAAAGAAAATCAAAAGTCTAATATAAATATAAATTAACCTAAATTAATAATGACTAATGAATTGACACATGTTAAGCTATAAATTATTTTCTTTTTGCAGTTGGTAAACTACACAATTGCAATGTTATTGTCTTCTTCTTACTATAATGATCAATATATGTCTGTATGTACCCTATCTCCTCCTTAACGGTTGGGCCAATTCAATAAAACAGATTGCACGAACATTGTCAAACATATAGTGATTAACATCTGTATGTTTTAAAAAAGATTTTTTTATAAATCCCAGTTTTTTTTTATTTTCCTATACATTCATTCCTATATATTGGATGTTGCTTAAGTACCTTAAGATAACGTAATGATAACCAAAATTATATCTGTGACATTAAAACATATTTTACAAATGCCTATTCTTTCTTAACTTTGCTCTTCCTAATTTTAGTACAATCCCTTACAGAGCCATGGTGTCATAGGAATAGTTAAGTGATGCAGTTTCAGATAAAGTTAAAAATGAAAATGAAAAAGTATAATATATCAAATTGCAAATTAAAACTTAAGATTCAGTTTGATGAAATCTGAGGTGCCTATGTATTTATGAGTTTTGTTCTCAGACACAATGCTGCCTCTTGGCTGACCAAAGCCCCTCACAGGAATCAAAACTTGTTGCTTATGATGGCCGCTAGCACAAAAGTCAACCGAGAGGATTTTATATTGCAGTTTGGAGGTGTGCTTGAGGCTGAAGCTGTGCCTTAGCTGTACCTGTCTACCACAGATCCGATAAAAGATATTGTCTCTTTCCCCAATCATCTCATTGGATGAGTGCACTTTGAAGGAGCTGACCATGTTTGGACAAAAAAGTGAGCTACTAATTTCTCTGCTAATATCAGGAAGCCTAGTCAGCATGCTTCATCTACTGACTGGATGCAATGCACATGCCTACATCTGTTCATTAGGGTGCAAGATAGTCACTTACCTTCTTAGACAAGCTGTTAGCACAATTAATGCACAGCAACCCACATTAATTGAACGATAATTGCATTAAAAAGACTGCAAAAGGATTCAAGAGCACAAACATGGTCAAGCTTTCCAGTTCAGCAACTCAGATTAGCAGAGGTTAAGCCTGGCAGACTGCTCTGCCTGTGTACTGATTACAATGCAAACAAATTTTTTAACAAGGTTTAGCAGGTGAGTTAGAGAACAATTTGGTCCCTATACAGTTGTATTGAAGGGGTTAGAAGGCAAATCTGTATTTTTGCACAATGCTGTGCTTCAAAAACACAGCTAACACTTTTGTTTCTTCTGCTTTAGGTTGAGCATTTTTTGCCAAGTGACTATAAGGGGAACTGTTTTGGCACTTGGCGTTAGTTTAGTTTTTCAGCCCCGGAGGTTGTTGCTTGAATTGAACATAAAGTTATGAGTGGACTGTTTTAACCCAAACTTTAAAATTGTCAGCCCAACCAAACAGCTAGGAAATGCAGCAAAGCAAAATTATGTGTAAAAATGAAGCTTCTACATGGGACATCAAGTGACACCAAAAACTGTCAAGCCTCCTTATGGGACCTTTGCTACTCTCTTTGAAAGTCGAGCATTGCTTTTGGCGATCGATACTGCCGCCGCAGCCAGTGCGTCACTGCACTAACGCCAAAGGACACATTGTGTGTATCTCAGAGACGCCAGAGGCTTTGACAAAATGGCAGCATTTGACACGATGGGAATGAGAGCAGGTTGCATGTGTTTAGTCCTCAGCCTCCTGTCTGCCTGTGCCTGCAGGCTATCGTGGCTCATCCAAACAACAGCGAGGTAGAGGAGCCAACTTTTTTCTTCCTTTGCATCACCTTCAAAATCCTGCCTGACAACCCCCTTAGCACTGCTCTTCCTGCCTCAAAGAGCCGTGTGCAATTACTAATTCTCACATGACTCTATTCAGCAGTGTTCATACATGTTGTTTATGTTAAAAAAAAAATCTTATACCAGGGCAAGATCTTGGCTCTTGTACTGCCTCCACTTTGAGAAAACTTACAGGACCTATTTCAGCAGCTTGTGGCCAGAGGGCATTTTAAATAATGCAGGCTTGTTGATGGAAAGTTTGTTTAGGGTATTTTTACATTTAACAAATATTGCAAAGCGTCCACATGTCTAGGAAAAGCAATCATTCCCAGTTTTCATTAGCAGATTAGGCCATATTTCAAAACTGGCTGTTAATCACTTCTCTAAGTCATCAAACGTGGTGCTTGCTTAATTGTTTTATTTGTTTTCATTGTTTCATTGTTTTTTTAATTGCTTTAAATCATTTTTGATTGGTTAATTCACAAATTGTTCTAATCAATAGTTTATCACAATGTCTGCTGTGCTTAAATGTGCAATATAAAAAAATGACTTGCGTTAATATGCAGCAAAAGGCCACCAAAAGATCAGGAAAAAGCAAAAAAATCCATTTGAGCTACTTGACACTTTGGCACTTCCGTAATTATTAAAACATTATCTGAACTGTATAATTATTTTACAAGAATGCTAAAAGTTGAGCAATGTGCCACAGGCACTAAATTCTAACCAGTCCTTTAAAAAAAGTAATAAAGTAATTTTTAGTGTAATCTTTTTGCAGTATAATGCAGTTATTTAATTAATGATAACCACAGATTCCATTTGTTTTGCCATGTACAGCTGCATTTGCCTTTATCGCCCCAGTAAGTTAAACTTCCAGCTGATCGCTAACACGGTAGCATCTGTAGATCCGGGTCTGATAAAGAAGTCACAGCAGCCTGTTTAGCATATGTTAGCTCATGGTTACATGATCCGAGATGATCCAGCTGCTGAGGTGAGCCAACAACATCATCAAACCAGGAAGAGTCACACCTTCGGGCACAGAGGCTCACATTCAATTGCTACTTCCTCTGTGGTTCCATCCCAGATCAGCTTTAATAACTGGCAAAGTGTGAGTTTTGAAGTGCCAAGGCTCAGGTGAGCTGATCCTGGACCAGTGCTTGCGGCGGTGGCTCTATAATGAGGCGCGCTGGGAAGTGAGTGATGAGGAGTTTCCATGGTGAAGAGCCCCGCTGAGGTTACAGAAGCAACAAACGGTTGGTAATCAAGAAGTACAGCCAGAGGCGGTGTCATGCTCACTGGATTGCTCAATCTCCTCACATTATCTTCTCATAACGCAGCTCCACCTCTCTGCTCAGATGCTGCTTTGCAACACACAAGGGAGCTGTGGAAAACAGGGGTAGGGAGCCGTTGCCTTGTCAACTCTTTTCTTTTAAAAATCAACGAGTTTGCACAAGGAACAAATAGTCAGTCTGTTGAGTTTTGATAGTGTTGGTGTTAAGTGTTAGACTGGAAATTATTAATAAAGAAAATTCCAATAAAGGCTGCAGTTCTTCTTAATGGCATGAACTTTTTTCTTGTCACTGCATTTTTTTTTTCCCAACCTGCAGCTTAAATGTCTGTGATAGAGAACATGAAACATGAACATGAATTTTCTTTCTTTCTTCTGTTTTTGTTTTAAACTTTTTTATGTTTCCTAAACTTTTTTCAAAACTCCTAGAATAACATGCAAAAACATATTTCATCCATCCATCTTGGTTTATTTTCTGTGAATATTTCACTTGAACATGTTGAAGCATGTCCATTCGTTGAGTTATTGTGGTTTAATAATGCAAATAGATTAATACTCACTTGCGGCACATTCCTAAATTATTAAACTTCTAACAAGAATCATGAAAAACTGCTGATAGATTGTAGTCCACATGACATTATCGCCTCAGGCCAAAGAAAGAAAAGTCACCAGCATTACTGAAGGGGCAAATTTCTCTGGCTAGCTGGCCGGGTCAAAGCTCCAGGCATGTGTGACTGCACAGCTGAGAGGTTTGCCAAACAACGATTTGTGCATCATAAACTGTTCAATAAACAACATTTTTCTGACACAACTTTGAGAGATTTGTACAGACACTGAAGTTAAGATAACAAACATTGGAAAGAAAGTCCTCTTGTTCTTGATTCCATCATTGCTTTGGTCTTTTTGGCTTGAGTCATTGGTCTCACCACTTTCATATATTTTCTGGTGGCATGCCAAATGATTCTGACAAAAAACACTGTGAAGTCTATCAGCTAAGGAAGACAGATAAAAGATAAAGCTCAAAATGGGCTTGTGAATAAAGCCAACATATAGCTGCTAAGAGCCAAATATTTCCTTCAGAAGTTGGTGGAGACCAAAACTGAGCAAAAAGAACAATTATACCCCATAGAAAGATAGTTTTATGAGAAAATAATATATAGTGCTTGTGTCTATGTTTTGCTGCACTATAAATACTCTCTTAATTATTTCTTTATTGGTATGAGGCCTAGCAAGGCTGCTAACTACTTAACTACTTTTTATAAGTTGGCATAATGTTTCTACTCTTTTGAGAGTTATAAGAGAAGTGAAAAGTCCTTTTTATGCTGTGTACGCCCACGGCAAAAATGAGTTCAGTATGCATATGTGGCTGACAGTTTCAACATATTCAATACGGGAACAGTGCCACAAAAAAAAAACAACAAAAAAAACCCCGAGATAGAACAGCCCATCTTTCCAGACATGCCTTTGAACTGTAGTCTCACCAAGAACTCAAGTGGTCTGTCCATTCTTTTAAACCGCAATCAATTGGTGCTGAAAAGCCTGGAAAGTGTTCAATGCGAAATGTATTTTTGTGTTATTTTTATTCAGCCGAGTCCTCTTGATCTCGGCTTCAAACCGCCACATTTCTCCTTGGGGAGCTTACAATGACTCACATTCAGGCCAGGAAACCAGGAGCGACTGAGCAGTTTCAATCACACGCATGAAGACTTTTTTAAAAGAAAAAAAAACAAGATCAATCAATAGCTACCTCTTAAAGTTAACTCACAAAATTTACTTTAATCGAAGCCGTCAGTCAGCTCGAGACACTAAGTAACCATCTCTGTTGCTCATCGGTGCTTGAATGCCAATGACCTGAAATCACCGACTTCAAACGAGCTGGAAGATAAACCTATAAAGCTAAAGACTGTCTTTGTGTGTCCTGAGAATGGCTCGTGCTCCACATTTCTGTGACCTAATTTTCCTTTTTCACAGTCAATAACTAAACTGTGCTACTGCATCAAAATGAACAGATTTTAATTTAATGACTATGAGAAAAAAAAATCCTGCAGGAAAAAAATAGGGTCTACAGCTTTAGTCAGAGATCCAATAGCACTTGTGCTTTTGAGGTTACAAAATGTAGGTATTTTGTCCACAGAGGTATCGTGAATTCCGCTAATACTAAACAAAATGACACCATATGAAGATAGCTAACATTTTTGTAATTGGGTTACAGGGATATACTGCAGAAACCAAAGGTTTCCCATTGGCTAATTAAAGCCATCACTACAATCAGTAAGTGCTCAGGACTTTACTGAAATAAGTGAGTAACCAGGCAAAATGCAAATTGGTAGAACTTGATTTGGAAACTTAAAGTTGGTAGTAAAGGTCAGGGAAGGTTTGGGTACGGCAAAGAATTTTTGGTTTAAGGAACCAATATTGCATTACCCTGGAGTGCTTTAAATGCAGGCCACATTATACCAGACACAAAAAACTGGATGTTGAATTTACAATTTTATACATTTTTTATATATAAAAAAATCAAGAAATACTAAAGATGATATGATAAAATAAAGATTCTGAGACACAGACAATTCTAAGAGATGTGATTTCTGTCAATGTCAGTAATGAGTACATAAAAAACTCCAGCTAGCTGTTTCATTAAAACCACACGTATCCGTTTTAATTACAGTAGAAACTGTCAATTGTTTCTTTCGTCCATCACAGGAGATGTAACTTCACTATTATCTGTCAAAGATTTGGGTAAATTAACACTTGTGATGACAAATAGGTTTTCTGTTTGATTGTTGTCTTATCTTGTTAGGGAAGTAAGCTCTTGAAAGCAGTTAAAACTCAGCTCCAGCGCTTTCTGCTAGCACATGAATGCACCAATCTGCAGACACACACACACACACACACGAAAACCAGCTGTCATTTTTCTTCTTTCATTCATTTTCCTAACGGACTACGTCCAGGGCTTAATGCATTGTTTTTCTAATCCTCATAAGTGTGTTATGAAATCCAGCTTGAGCTCTTTTATTCTAGGTGTTGGAGTATCCTGCACAAAAAATTGAGCCAAAAGCATACATCAAGTCCACCGTTTTTGAATTTCTCCCAGTGACGGATATGTCTTGGAAAACAGATATGAGATGGTAGCCAAAAACAGAATGGCTTCCCAGCACCAGGACCTATACATCATTGTAAATAATTCACAGAAGTAAAGCTAGCTTCCCGGGGCCAACATACCACTAAGCCAACATGTGCTCCATCTTGCTCACTGGGAAATTCCCCAGCGGCACAACATTGACCCAGGGCAGCCATCTTGGGGACATGTTCCAACAGGAGAACATTACTCCTCGCCCTACAAATGTAGTTTTTATTAGGTGCCAAAAGTGACAGGCAAATCGGATTTTCTACTTTACTTTGGTCCTATCTTGTGTAAATTTCAAAGTGTCACTTCACTGAAAAGTTTAGATTACTTCCGTGTCCATGTCACGGTAAATCCACTGTTTGGACAACATCTACAGTGGCCTGGAAAGAGTTGTAGCCTGAAAACACACTGGGATCGAACAAGTGGAACAAATGCTCTTTTCTCCATGCCATGTCTGAAAAATCACATATTCAGCTAAGAGGGTGACAAGGATAAATTATATGCACAGTGTAGAAGTAACATTTTGCTTCACAATTAAAATGAACCATAATTGAGCGGTGGATTAAGAATTAACACTTGTGATGACAAATAGGTTTTCTGTTTGACTGTTGTCTTATTTTGTTAGGGAAGTAAGCTCTTGACTTTTGACCGATACATACATTCTCCTTAATTATAACAATTCTGGATTTATTTTTACTTTATTTTACCCCTACAGGGTCTAGTCCTGTCTGAACTGTTATTACAGACACGGCCAAAACCAATCCGCTCGTTCACGGATGTGCCTCTACGGCCGAGCAGGGACATCTATCTCGCAAACCTCTAACCTGGAGGGAAAGGGTGTTGGGAAAGGCTTAAAAACACATTAATGTTGAATAAACAACAATATTAGACCATTTGTCTTAAGGCTACTGATCTCAGACAGCTAATACAGGCTCTCTTGCAAACCTGAATTTCCAGACGGTGTTTCAAATGTCTACAGGAGAAGAACCAAGAAGTTGTAGTTGCACTTTAGCTCGTCATTACTTTTGCATTACAGCTGTTACCAACGGTTTCCAACTTTGGAAGATAATAATAAAAATACCTGAACCCCAGTCTTATTCTATATAAAAACAATAATAAGCTTTAGAAAGCATTAGAAGTTTAATTTCAGTTGCTGATTTAATAAATTATTTTAAAAATAATTGTATTTTACACACTTTATTATTTAGATGATGACGTATTTAATAGTTTTCTTCTGTGATGGGATTTTCGTGGTGTTTTCTAGCATTCTGTCATCTAAGTTTTATTGTGTGCTACCCCTCTATGGCACCACATTTATGACAGCTACAAATGCGTATATGGAAAATCAAAAGTGTATAAAATAGATCAAGTAAAGCTATACATTGTGAATGTAGAGAAAGAGTAAAAGACTACAGAACAGTGACTGCTCGTGAGCTGTAGTCTTTTATTGGTAAGGCAAGACCTTTTTTTCCATTCGCATTACCTCGAGGAGAGAGGCACTGCAGGGGACTGTTTTGGGGACAGATTCTCAGCCGAGGAATCATTTTTAATTCAGGTGCCCTAACTTATTTTATCAGCTCTCAGGACTGCTGCTGAGTAAACACTTTTAAAATTGAAGGTGAGAAAGCCCCTCTGGTTTTGAACATAAAAAATGCATCAGCTGTGTGAATGTAAAACAGTATATCATGCCTGAAAACACTGCAGCTTCCATTTCAGCGCGCTACACCTCTCGCTATTTCTTGGTTGCTGTAAACCTGGTTCTGTGCGCTTTGATAGTGCATCACGTTTAAGATTGGGAACTTTTGCATGTATAAAAGAACGATACTGATGCATTTTCTGCAAGCTTATGATGCTAGTTACCTGAAATAACATGTGGTTGCTTTCTGGTGAATCCCTTTGCAGCTGATTTGATCCTTTTCACAGATATAACTGCTGGGCTCCTATTGATTTTTCAAATAGCTACCTGCACTGTGGCCTTGCACCGAAGCCCGCGCGCTGTTTGAATGATGACACTCTTAATACATCAATATGCCCATCTCAGACGAGCTGATGCCAGCCTGCTCAGCCGTGTAATGGCACCTTTTGTGTTTTAGTCGAAACAGGCAGACTGATCTGTGACACGTGTAGGGAAAGCTGTCAAACAGTTTTGTGCTGAATCACAAAGACACACGTCTCTGTTTAATAAATGTGTTTGTGGGTTTGGCTGATGTCAGGGCGAGTCGGTGTGTCTGGGCAGATCAACCCATCTCTGCCACCAGATCGAAGCCCTGCTCCCATTACATAGCTTCTTCAGTTTGTCACTACAACTCGTTGTTTGATTCAAGCCATCTGACACTGATCTAGTTATGATATAGCCAGAAGCATCCAGTTTCTCAGGTTTGAGAATGTATGATGCTTTGATATACAAGGTTAACTATCTGATTATCATGAGTGCTGCCAAAGAAGCTGGGATTTATGGATATAATTTTAGACTTGCTTAAAAACCTTCATCTCCTCCTCTCTCAAGTTGATTAACTGTACTCAAACTTCCCAGTGCTGACAATTAACCTTATGTCAGACTGCTTTCCTGAAATATCCACTGCCCATAG
>VVHJ01049328.1:8588-11088 GCA_015107715.1 Tylochromis polylepis | reverse complement strand
TAAAACCCTATAAATGTTCTTATATTTCAATGAGGCCAGGGAGAGAACACGGTGGCTGCGGTCAAATAGATTTTTTTCACTTTGAAATGTGTGTTACTGAGTGAAGAGAAGGTTATAAAGCAGAAGATGATGGTCACAATTTTACGTGGAGGAACATTATTCTGAATTTAACCCCCAGTACATGATCTTTACCTCTAAGAAACTCTTTAGGCCACTTTAAGATGCTCTTTTATACCCAGACATTTACCTGTCAGTTCCCTCCAGCTTTCTTTTTAATACCACTTATTTATTGCACTCATGCAGTCCCACATTGCTGTCAAGTTCAAATTCAGCCAATATTTTTCAAGAAATATAAAATGTCTTTATGGATTTATGAGATATGTAATTCATTACATTTTGGTTTCATTTGCATTTTACACAGGAACACAACTTTTTTGGAGTTGGGGTTGACAAATTTTGAACATACTGACACTTGCACAGTCTTACTGACCGCTCAGATCTTTTTGAACTGACCCACTGTGCATGTTTCTGGAGTGTGCGACAGAACAGGTGGGCCAACAAACCTACCAGACACAAGGAAACAGATATCTGATATCAATATCTGACCTCTGATTTTAATAGTTGTCAGGAGGTAAGTCAGCAACATCTCCTTCTCTTTACTCTTATAACACAGACCATCAGGATCTGGCTAACTTAATGCTGACATGACACATACCTCCCAGCTGAAAACAAGGCAGACAGGCCCAACAGGCCCAACATATATCCTCCAGCCTTTGGTCTGCTGCCTGCCACGGACCAAAGCTTTGTTAAGTCACCTGTCAGATGAAATTACTCCAATGCTAGTTGCCCGGTGAGGTGACGGCAGGGATCCTGGGCCATGCAGGCGCCGAGGCTCCACATGTACCCACAGTGTGTTGCTGAAACGTCAGGGGAGGGGGTTTGCAGAGCACATGGACGCATGCTGTTGGGTCTTGCAGAGACACTTATACAGATCCACTCTCACCCTCACATTATGGCCATAATCCAGAATGACACTTTAAAAAGAACACACTGGCTTCATTAGTGTGCTGACAATGCAGCCCTATGGCCTGTTAATGGTGAGCTCTCATAGACTTGGCAGTGAGGAAAAGAACTTTAATCAGTGTCTCACAGGTACTGCAGTTGCCAGGGATACTACACTAAAGAAAGCATACAAAAGGACTAATGGTGTCCTGTTGCGCTAGTTGGCTTCTGGAGTCCATTTTAGTTCCAACATTCAGATTTATGGATTCAAGAGCTGCAAAAGAAATGAGAAACACTACAACTCGCATTGGAAATTATACACACAGATAAACTGCCATGAGGTCATTTTTAAATACAATTATGTCACATATAATATAATAATTACCTGGCTGGTGAGTAAACTTTCTTGCCAACAATTCTGTCTTGTATTTACTGCAATGTGCATTGCTTCACTCCAGTCAAAACCTCATTAAGTGTATTTATACTTAATAATACAGGGACGTGTTTAATAAACAATGTTTGTTCTCATTTATTTTAATTTCTCACCGACATCGACAAATGCTAGTGCGGTGGCTAATAATGGGATGTGGGAGTGGACAGCACATTAATGTTTACCTGAACAGAATGTGAGAAGCAGGAGTAATTAGTTGTGTAACTAACGATGTCACTTATTTGCGCCGTTAATTAAGACTGGTGGATGTTGCTTTCAAATCCCTCATCTAGCTAAAAGTGCCATTATGGCCATGTAAAAATATGCTATTGCAGTTAAATAAAAATGTCAAGTAAAACCACTTAAGCATTTAGCTGTTCAAAAATAAAAGTACTCACAGTACAGAAAGGTATCCTCTAAAATGCAGTATAGTGGAAGTACGAAGCAGCAGGAAACTGAAATACCTGAGTGAAGTCCAAAGGATATCATCAGTCACATTCTTGAATGGATCTGTGGGTAGTTTCCAAGTAGAGATCCGGCATTCTTCTCCTGCTAGACTTCAGAAGAAGACATTAGGTGGACAAAACTGCACTCTAAAATGTTTTCTTTTGCAGGATGTAAAAATATAATAATAATAAAAAAGCCCAAACTGAAAAAAAACAAACAAACAGGAGGCAAACCAACTAAATGAACCTTCCAGAGAGGACAAACCAAATCCCAGAAAACAAAATACACAAGTTCACATAAAGAAAACAAAACAAAACTTTAATTCAGTAAGTAGAAAAATATCAAAATCTATTTCAAAAAGGGCTTGCAAGACTTTCCAATATTATTTTTGTCCTTTGGTATATATCTGTTTCTTTCTAGAGGAAAACTTGACATTAATTGATTAATATTTTGTTTTCTTTCTTCTTCTTTTTTGGCATTTAAAAGACAGACGTTCATTAAAATGTGTTTATTCTTTCTTAGAATTGTGTTCTTTGGGATAAAAGCCAAATGGAAATTACTTTGGGTCTAATGAAACTTTTGTTTTGACAATAATCTTCTTACATGACACTCAGACTCTCC
>VVHJ01049320.1:0-11344 GCA_015107715.1 Tylochromis polylepis | reverse complement strand
ATGGCCTGAAGATGCACTCAGGATTCAGGACTGGGTTCTAATGGAAAATGACAAGTCTGGCCCAACGACACCATTAAGACTGAGAGGCCTTGCAGCCCAGCGGAGGGCAACCCAGATAAATATTACTGTGTTCATGTGCATGCACCACACCGACGTCATTTACATGTGAGGCTTTCCTCAGAGTTTTTAAATGTTTAAGGTTGTTTTTTGTCTTTGATTTACAAAAGCTCCATTTTCATATACATGGATATCTTCTTTGTCACACACACACACACACACACACCCTCCTGAAAAGATTTTTCCAACCTGCCAATCAAATTGTCTGTTGATCTACAAACCCCTCCCTCTCTGCTTCCCCATCACCGTGACGACCGTTCAGGGCTGTGTGTTAGCTGCAGAGGCAGACACTCTAACTTTATCACCGATGACAGTGACTCACAAGCAGCTGTGCTCACAGAGTTTTGGCAGATCCCTTTTACTAGCAGTCAAACATCCGTCTCATCATTAATGACACAATAATGGCAGATTATTTGGCCTTCATTAGCTGGACATAGGCAGCTACGCCTACCTGTGAGATAATCAGGGGATCGGAGGAGAAGCACTGACTCATTAGAATCATCTAACTGCCTGTGAAATCACATCACAGAAGAGTGGGTCAAAAAGCCAGCATGAAGACATGGTCCTGATTTATTTGTCTGCGTGAGTGTGCGGACAGCACTAAGCGTCCCTCAGCTTTAGTTAGCGTTGTGAAGGTGGTGACCAGATGATAAGTAATCTACTCTGTGACAAACTGGAGGAAAGTGACAGTGAGGATTCTTTCAGACAAGAATTTAGTCTATAAAATCACAAAAACCAGCTCATACCTTAAGAATCTAAAGTCCTGTTTTAACCATCAGCCTTTCGTGCTGCAGGGATATTCGTACATAGGCCCCGCTGGAGGTTAACATGGTTCCTTCGACCAAAACTCTGTGAGATTTTACCAAGTTTAAAGCATCTGTAGCATCATTTTAGCATCTTGCTAGCTAACCCCTAAAACCTTGAAACAGATGCATGATTGGGGGGCTTTCACATTTTGTTCTTCAACATAAAACAGTTGAGTAAATGCACCACTTTGCCCTTTGTTTATTTCCCTGCAAATGTTAAATATCATCTGTGTTTGCAGGAAAGCTGTCTGCCACAGAACCACACACTGATGGAGACCAATAAATCAGGCCAGCAATAACAGGGGGAAGATGAGGGGGGAGACCCAGTGAGACCAATCAGTTTCAGTGATGGATGACTCTCAGACAGCCAGACAGAACTCATTATGAAACATTTTGAAGGGGAATATGGTGGAATGATCATATTTGCCGTCAGAAATCGAGCACATAGCCAGAATTAAAGTGGAGCGCTGAGAGTTCAATGAATGTGTCACGCTTTACTGGGAAAGCTGCTCTGAATGCGTTCGTGCTGGGCTCAAAGAATATTAACAAACATTAACATTCTGCATTTCAGTTACAGTTTCATTCAAAAGAGATCCATCTTTAAAAGCCTTCAGTGAGAATATCCTCAGCTCATGGCTCCTGTTTGGGAGGGGTTTGTGACTGATCACAGATCAGTGTGTTGGAAATGCTTCTGAGTGTGCTGCATCCCACAATGAGCAGATGCTACAAGGAGATGTTCAACCAAGAAAAGCACACATTGGACTGGAAAGACTGGAAAATGAAGCAGGAAGAAGGCTGTGGAATGGAATTATCTGCAGTTACGTACACCAATGTCACTCTGCAGACACAACCCTCACACATCTAACTGTGCACACATCTAGAATCCAAACACTGACTGACTGAACATCCTGGGGTTTGATATCAATGCACCTCTGTGCATACTTTCATGCTCACACAGAAACAACATTCAGAGCGCCAGTCTTGCCAAGAGACAAGACTCTGAAATGCCATTTTTAGACCTGCACCGGAAGCTGAGCCCCCCACATTAACAACATATCTGCACCAGCTCTTCCATCAGCACGGTTCCACCCACAAACAGAAACTCAAAAAACACAAAGCTTTTGGACTAACAGCACAATAATGCCACAAATAAACAAGAAGCTCCTGCTGAGGAGGCATTATTGCTGCTCGTGTCGATGTGTAGATGCAGAATGTGAACCACTCCCTCCTCCCGAGGAGCTGCACACACACAGACTGTGGTGGTGATGTCATGCACAAACTGAGGCTGGAGCCACTCCACAAAACAGTGAAAAGTGGAAGCGCTGCCAGAGCTCGCTGACTTTACAGTGATACAGGAGGATTTTCAGAATCGCAGCTGGAAATGTGACACTCGACACGACGACACAGAAAACACAAAAACATTTACACGTCGTCGAGCGTCGCCGAACCACGGGAAGGCATTTGTGTGGACGGTGAGGCATCGAAGGAGAAATAATGCCATCTAAATGTGAAATGTGTCCATTTCCCCCTGACACGAAACAATCCCTCACAGCTTGGACTGCTGCTACCAGTATTTAGACAAAGAGATCTTGGAGGGTTCTTTATAATATAATATTTAATATTTATTTATAATATAACGAGCGTCATCCTGTTGGGAGGATGAGGAGTTCAGAAAATTTCATGGCCATCTCCAGATATCTCAAAGATGCTCAAGGAAGGCTCACAGCATTAAAGGGAGAGTTCAAGCTAAAATAACAATAAGAGCTTTGGAGGTGTCTGCCTTCCTCTGAACGGCTCGAGCGTTGTGGTGCCAAAAAAATAGGAATAGTTTTGTGAAGTATTCACTTTCCAACCACACGTATCACTGTGCAGGAAGAAGATGCAGATAAAAAATAGTTCCTGCATGAAATGGCTCAGACCAGCGTTTGTGAATTTGCTGAGTAACCCAGCCATGATCTCTGTGAGAAGGCAGCTGCTGAGGTTGAAAAAAGTATGTTTTTTATCTTTTCGCACTACACAGCCAGCAACACTTAGTCCCATCATATTTTCAAGATGGCAGACACATCTAAAACTGGGCGACTCATACAATGGTTCCTACATGGAACTGCTCGCAGAAAGGTTGGAGTTTTATTTTTATGTATTTAATGATGCTTTGAGCATCTTTTAATTCATCAGGAGAACTTTCTGCACATCTCTACAGCAGGGCCTCCAAAACTGGGCAAATCACGCCTAGCACTAAATCATTTCTCTCTAATGTAGTTATAGCAATCTGTTCAGTAGAAATTTGGGGTTGTGATGCTACAAAAAACTTTCCTGGCATTCGGCCCAGAAGCTGCCGATATCCGGATCCGAGAGGCGACCAGACACACCGAGCTGCAGGTAATGTTACGGCGAGGGCCGGGATTAACATCCTCCTTCCTCTGTGGTCGTCCAGCCAGCTGCACACAGTGTGTGAGGACGAAGTGCTCACAGGCAGCGGAGCAGAGCTGCTTTTCATTTCATGTGTCAATGGACAGTAATGAAATTACCTCCACAGAGAGAGAGAGATAAAGGAGAAACATCCCATATGCCATCATCCTCGGCTTCTTTATCGCTCCAGCATCTCACCCTCCCCTCCGCGGGCCTGTAAGTCAGTTTGTATTGACTCACTGCACTCTCCATGAAGTACCTTTCTATTAGTGCCCGTGATAATGAAATGGATATGAGTACCACAACAGAGTGAGAACAAACCTCGGTCTGCTTTACCAGAAAGAAATCATTTCTAATAATGCTCCTTAATGCTAATAAAATGCTAATGCTAATTTATAGAGACACGTTGCCTCTTAAAATGAAGCCGGTGTTTCCTGAGAAAGACCCTTGGTGGTTTTTTTATATCAGCTGAGACAGACCGAAGCGCCACAAACTCAAACCTGAGAACGTGAAGGAGGAGTGGATCAAACAGGAAGAGATGAAATGACAACAGCTCACAGACCACAGGAGGGTTCGTTCTGATGTTTGCTCTGCTGGTTTTGATGGATTTTGTTTTGGTGTATTTGTTATGTGAGGATATGATGAATGGTGCCAAGTAACCACAAATTATCTCCCCTCCTTCTCTTCCCGTCTCAGTTACTAACTGATTTTCTGTTTTCTTAGAGAGTTACTTCAAATTTTGATGTGACAGCATCACATATGCAACCTGTGCTTGCACCTACTGAAAGTCTGAGTGAGAAATGATTTGCATGTAATGACATTTTTCTGTCTGGCTGCATGTGTTTCACCACAGCTGGGATGGGATGTGTGTCAGAGAACGAGCTCTCTCAGCTGTTCAATAATGGAGACTTTTCAAGTATCAATTTTCAGTGAAAACACACAATAAATATCCTACCGTTTAACATCTCGGCACCGTTGTGCGTGCATAAAAAGAAACTGCAACATAATACAACATTGTCAGCGTTATATTACGTAAATAAATGGATGATGCAAAAATACGACACTGAGTACAGGTGTCATTAAATCAATCATCTCCGGGTGAAGATGAAAGTATCATTAATAAGTATTTCTTGGTTGCCATTAATCTCCACTGCTGATTGAAAATAACTGCATTTGAGTTTTTGTGAGATTTTTACAGATGATGTAGAAAATGTAAACTCTGCACAGTGACGGCAGCATTCCACCAAACATCAGCTTCCAGGGCAGAAAAATGAAGCCAAGGCAGAAGCACCAAAGCCTGCAGTTCCACTAACATCCACTAGAGGCTCCAGCAGTGAGTCAGTCCCCAACATTACAGCCTTCATGACTGCATGCACAATTAGAGGCGTGGCCTCTTTGACTGACAAGTGGATGGTGACACAGGTGGCTGTAGCTGCCAGCTGTCTATCTGAACTGGACCTCTGGACCGTGTTTGTGCTGTGCAGCTACCATTAAAACTGCTCACAGGTCCATTCAGATGCATCATTATTAGCTTGGAAAATGTCTTCTATCCAGATGACTTCACGTCACACAAACATAACACGATCATACAGCAACTTCTCCAAACTATTGTAGTATTACTACTGTAACATGAGCAGTCACCATTTTAACCGAGCCAAATAAAGGACTGAGGTATTCAGTAGAGTTACAAATGACCTGAGCTATCCAGCTGCTCCCAGAGGTGCACGTGAACAAACAAACAGCCTGACATGTGTTTAATGAACCAGAGATTTTCAATTAAACCTACAAGTCTCTAAAAGCAGTCCTCAGCAGGAAGGGAAAATGATCAAAACCTTTCAGAGTGTTGCTGCTACGCTTTCAGACTTTCAGGTTAGAATACATGAAACTTTAATTAACGCTGTGGAGAATCTGGGGTTGGTTACCACAGCAGGAAGTGCTTATATAAGATGATGAATGGATTTTGTAGACAAATGTCTGGCTGCTTGATTGCTGATAATTGAAAAATACAAATGATTTTGGTCCTCAGACAGTATGTAATGATAGACGACCCCCACAGCTCCCAGGAAGTGACATAAAGATGCCCTCTGGCAGTTCACTGCACTACGTCATTCTTATCAGCCTGGTACAAAAAAATTATCAATTTATTGTGACTTATTGTCATCTGTGAAGGAGTTGGTGTCCACTTAACTGGACTAACTGATGCTCTGAGGACGCTTTACACTTTATTTTTATTATTTGCTAGCTTGAGTTTGTGTTTTGAGATATTTTAGAGGAGCTGGTGCCATATCACCCCTTCAGTTCCACCACTGGAGTCTTTGAATGTAAATAACATCACATGCACATTTTGGCAGCTCCTATTTCTGGCTTCAGTTTACAGTGGGAAAATGTAGTCATGTGTCAACCATCTTTTTATACAGTCTACACCATGCCTGCAAACACCAAAGTTAGGGAAAGTCACAAATTTCAGTACCTTCATTGTAAAGACTTTTTATTCCACCTGTGTGGCATAATTCAATTTCTAACTGATCAACTCATTTATGACAATTTTTGGTCCTGTTAAATTTGAATTAAGGTAGAATTATTGGGTATTCTGTATTATAATTAATGCACTCTTCGGCCACATTTCTGAAATCAAATCAAATTCATTTGAACCTTTATTGAAACAGCGTTACACCACTGATGTAAAAAGCAAATCAATTTCTTTGAAAACAACTCTGTGTCCTCTATGTCATACTTATACAGCCGCTCTGTGTCTCTCTCACTTGTGCCGCCTCATTTCATCTCACACCTGTGTTTTGTGTGCGGTGTAGGGGAAGAGACGAGGCCTGTAATGGCTGAACTAAAGAAAGGGATGAAGATGGAGAGTGACACGGATGTAGGATGGGAACTAGTTAGAGAATGGACAGAAGGAGAGGGGGTGATAGCTTAAAAAAAGACAAGTGGCAGGAATGAAAAATCATGTTTGCTTGAACACCTCCCGCGTCTCTGATTGGCTAACACAGGTTCCTTCCAGAAAAAACACACAAATGCGCCTATCACACAACAGAAGACGATGTCAGGATGGTGTTTCCATAGATACAGTGAGAATAAACATTCATATGGCGTTGTATATAAATATTTCTTTATTTTTTTCTTAATCAACACCGCCTCCTTTATTGGTTGCATTTGTGAATCTGTGCCAGCAGCAGTAGATGTCTCATTTGGCTCTGAAGGTGTGATGAAGAAAATGGACACGCCCATTTTTACTGCCAACATCAACAACAACAAGAATAATTTGGGAGGATGCATAAAAAAAAAGCAAAATAACACGCTCTGCAAACAACCCCAAGGTGGTCAGAGGGATGGATGCATGTAGAAACAATAAGATTAGAAAAAGAATTTGAAAAATGGATAGTGGAAGAAAAATGGGAATGAAGGAGTAAGAGGGAGTCAACCGAGAGAGCGAGATGGTGGCGAGTGAGAGATCAGCCAAAATAGAGGCTTCGAGAGAGAGACAGAAACAGGTAGACGGAAAAAACAAGATACAGACAGAAAGGTGGAAAAAATGCAGCCTGGAATAGACCAAGGCTGAACAAGTGAAGGAAAAAAGGGTGAGGGCCAGAGATGGAGAGATATGAAGAAAATGGAGGGAAAGGAAGGGAGCAACACAGACGGAAAAAAAGGGGGGGGGCATGCAGAGAGCGAGGGAGAGTGGAGGGGAAAAGGCATTCAGACAAGCGTGAAGCATCAACAATGAGGGCTAACAAAGAAAATCCCAATGGAGGCATCAATCACTGCCCCACTTATCCCTCCTCCCTCTGATTTTTAGTCTTTATTTCAAGGTTTTGCCCCATGCACCCTCCTTCCATCACCCTCTTCTCCCCCTTTTCCTCCCCCAGCCACTCCCACCTCCATCCATCCATCCATGCATTCATCCATCTGTCCATCCATCTGTCCGTCCAGCCTCCAAATCAACACCAAGCCTCCAGTGTCTGTCATCTCCATGCATCCTCAGCCCAAACAATCTGCGTATTTAAGCACCCGTTCATGGAAGCACACGACGGCACACGGCTCATGTATGATCCCGTGTTTTTATCCGGAGCAGACAGCCTCCTGAGCAGGCTCCATTACAATCCACAGCCTCTTTCCATTTCTGCCAAGATGACTGATGAGGAAAACAGGGAATGTGATCCGTGCCAAGAAAAGTTGTAAATTAAATATACAGCCTAAAGTCTAAGCTTTTTTTCTTTTTTTCCTCCAGGACATGTATACTGTCCTCTTTCTCTCTGCCCACAACACACAAAGGAATCCCATGATACAGGGAGGGAAGCATGAACAGAACAATGGCATAAAGGAACGAGTGATGGAAGATAAAAAGGAATCAATTCTTCCTCCTTTCCTACCTTTCTGGCTTTGCGATTCATCCATATTTTCTTCCATTGTGGCAGGTTACAGTCCCTTTGTCTCGGTTTTGTGTGAAGCTGTTTAAAGCCCCTTGCTAGCTCTCAGCAGAGTGTGCGTGTGTGTGTGTGGGAGGCAGTGTGTGTGTGAGTGGTTTTTTTCCCTCCCTGCAGATGATGGAGGCTCAGGGAAGTCCCTGTTCCAACGCTCTCTCTCCTCACTCTGCCTATCTGGACCTCTCCAGCATCCTGTCTCTGGATCCATCCACAACTTTAGCTTTCGGTATAGAAATAGCAAACATGACACCTCCTTAACAAAAAAATATTAACACTAATATTGTTATATTTTTAAAAAAATTAAAGAAAAGAAACGTGCAGGATTTCTTATGAGCAATGACAGAGTAAAAGCTTAAGACTAATAAAAATGACAGCGTCTATCTATATTTACTCCAAATGACAAAGTCATTAATAAAGAGACGTGAAAAAAAGCACAGAGGGGTTAAACAGAACAGCATGAAAACATCCTCAAAACACGGTTTCAAGGAAAAATACACTCAGAAAAACACAAAAGAAAGTCGAGGGGAACGGAACACAACAAACGAGGCAGCTCTAAAATGACAAAGATTTAAAATGACAGGTGCTCTACAACAGAAAGGTGTGTAAAATAAGTATTTAGATGCCTTCAGTTTTTCATTATTGTGTTTTAAAAATGATATTTACACTGATCAGGCACAGCATTATGACCACCTGCCTAGTATTGTGTTGGTCCCCCTTTTGCTGCCAAAACAGTCCTAACCCATCAAGGCATGGACGAGACTCCTGAAGATGTGCTGTGGTATCTGCAACAAGATGTTAGCAACAGATCATTTAAGTCCTCTAAATTGTGAGGTGGGGCCAGCACATCCCACAGATGCTCGATTGGACTGAGATCTGGGGCCAAGTAAACACCTCAAACTCATTGTTGTGCTCCTCAAACCATTCCTGAACCATTATCCTTCTGAGAGAGGCTACAGCCATCAGGGAGTACCATTTCCATGAAAGGGTGTACATGGTCTGCAACAATACTTAGGTAGGTGGTACGTGTCATTGTAACATCGACATGTGTGGCAGGACCCAAGGTTTCCCAGCAGAACATTGCATCACACCGCCTCTTTCCTATCCTGGTGTTCTCCAGCCATCCACGTAATGTAAAATGTGATTCATCAGACCAGGACACCTTCTTCCATTGCTGAGTGGTCCAGTTCTGATGCTCAGGTGCCCATTGTTGATGCTTGGACAGGGGTCAGTATGAGCATCTTGACCGGTCTGGTCACATCAAACTGTGATGCTCTGTGTTTCTGACACCTTTCTATCAGAATCTGCATGAACTTTTTGGGCAGTTTGAACAGTAGCTTGTGTTGGATTGGACCACAAAGGCGAGCCTTGGCTCTCCCATGTGCATCAGCAAACCTTGGCTGCCCATGACCCTGTTCCTGGTTCCCCACTATTCCGTCTTTGGACCACTTTTTGATAGATATTGACACCTGCAGACCGGGAACACCCCACAGGAGCTGCAGTTTCGGAGATGCTCTGGTCCAGTCGTCTACCCATCATAGTTTTGGCCTTTTGTAAAAAATCCTCACACTTGCCCATTTTTCCTGCTTCTGCCACATCAGCTTTGAGGACAAAACCTTCATTTGCTCCTGATGAACCCCACCCACTAACCTGATGAAGAGATCCTCAGTTTTATTCACTTCACCTCTCAGTAGTCATAATGTTGCGCCTGTTTGGTGTATATTGATAAAACTGCCTGGACATGTCACCAGTCCACCACAGGGCTAACACGGAGAGAAAGATGAGCACTACACCACACAGTTTACGGTCACCAGTCAACCAGACATACATGTTTTTGGTCTGTGGAAGGAATCAGCAACAACAAGCAACAACAACAATCAACAACCAACAAGCTTCTTGAAATGAAACAACAGCGCTAACCACTACACCACCCTGCTAACGACAAATCCACAAAAACCACAAATATAATTTTATTTAAAAGTAAAAGAATTCAGACTGTGGTTGTGGCTCTGAGTTCTGATCAGATAGTCAGTTTGCACTGTACTGACTGAGCAGATCTTGAAAACCCCTGTATGTCCCAGTGTACGAAAGGTCTAACAATGGAAAAAAGTCAAAGGAGCTTTCTGCAGTCCTCAGAGACAAAACTGTGGTGAAGCACAAACTTATTAAAAACTGGTTTATATGGGCGTAAACCAGTTTCAAATTTCTACCAGGCACAAATAGACCTCAAAGAAATGCAAAATAGATGAAGTGCCTTAAACCAGCATTCGATCTGAAGGCCATCAGATGGAGTTGGCTGTGGTTACAAAAACTGTTGTGATGCTATAGAAGGCTGTGGGACAACAGCTTTCTGTCTGGACCCCTGTGAACACCTTTGTGCCGAGTTTATGAGCTCAATCACTCAAGCTGGATCATACTGCAATATACTGGTGGCTGCCAGTGTTACAGAGCTGAATTCATCTGAAATTTTTAGTGGATGTACCAATTTCAAAATCCTATGTCGCCTTGTTGTCAAGTTATTGTATTTACAAACTTGAGTGTCCACACTGCCTGACCGCCCACCCTGTAAGATAATCATATTTCCCCCTATGACTATGCGCTTTGGAGACAGTGGAAAGGAAAAACTCCCTTTTAACAGGAAGAAACCTCCAGAAAAACCAGGCTCAGGGAAGGGCAGCCATCTGCCATGACCGGTTCGGGGTGAGGGCAGGAAGACTATTGCAGCACAACTAAGGGAGGGTCACATGACAGACTGGGGAGACGAGATAAAACACAAGGAGAGCAACACGGGACACCACTAAGAGACAAGGAAGAGAGACACACAGAGGCTGAGAGAGACTAAGGAGTGTGCAAAAGACAGAACACAGAGACAAAGACTATAACATGACCACAAGACTGACAAACACAGGAAACACTGCGGAAAACACACAGGGAAGGAACACTAAGGGAACTAAAGAAGAACCACAAGGGATAAACATTCAGAAAAACTAATAAATATAAGAAAAACTAAACTAGGAAATATGAGTCACTCTAGAAACACCATAATGATTAAACAAGAAGTTCATAAACACAAAGCACTGGATCAACTGGATCTTTAAGACATTCCTGCAGTTTAACTAATTGGTGTGTGTTATCTGGCTCATGGATAGATAAAGTTGTGTCATCTGCATAGCAGTAAAAATGTATGCTATGCTTTCTGATGATACTGCCTAAGGGAAGCATGTATAATGTAAACAGAATTGGTCCTAGCACTGAACCCTGTGGAACTCCATAATTAACCTTAGTGTGTGAAGAGGATTCTCCATTTACATGCACAAATTGGAGTCTATTAGATAGATATGATACAAACCACTGCAGCACAGTACCTGTAATACCTACAGCATGCTCTAATCGCTCTAATAGGATATTATGTTCAACAGTATCGAACGCTGCACTAAGGTCTAGCAGGACAAGCACAGAGATGAGTCCACTGTCAGAGGCCATAAGAAGATCATTTGTAACCTTCACTAAAGCTGTTTCTGTACTGTGATGAGCTCTGAAACCTGACTGAAACTCTTCAAATAAGCCATTCCTCTGCAG
>VVHJ01049316.1:0-13099 GCA_015107715.1 Tylochromis polylepis | reverse complement strand
AGTTATTGAAACCTAGCTTCTCCTTCATTGTAAACTAGGTGTACTAAACTGCAAGCACCATTATTTAATTTGCAGTTAATTCCATCCTCCAGATGGAGGGGGTCTGCTGTTTGACTGGGAGACTTCATCTCCTCTTAGGCGTGAGGATGTCACTTCACATGGTGGCGCACTTTCCACTTTCATTGAAAGAAGAGAAAAACAGAGTTAACACGCACTCTTGATTTTCCATATCAAAGTTTTTCTCAAGGAGACTTTCTCAACAGGAACCCTCAACTTGACTCTGACATGACTGGAAAAAATTACTGTATTTCAGCGCTAATAAGAATTTATTAAACAAACAAGAGGAAGAGGGTTTTTGAAGTGTTCCTCACTGAACTTTAAGACAAACATCCTCGTAACTGACTGAAACCACGTCATGAAACCAAGCTTTGTTTTTAATGTCTCCTATCTTCGTCAGTTGACCAGACACTTGCACGCAAACATGCAACGAAAGGTACATAGCTATTGTGAAACTGATGTTGAGCATATGCTTCAGAGACTGTAAGAGCCCCGAAGAAGCCAGAGATTCCCTGACATTATCAGTGGTTAGTTGATGGTCACTAAGAGGATACCACAAAAGAGAAGGAGGAATGAAAATAACACTTGGGACAGAAATTTTTATTTCAGCTTGAAGAGCAAATGCCAGTTAGCTGAAGTCACCTGGTGATAAACTCCAACTGTGGTGTGACCCACAGAAATAAAGAACCCTTCTCTCCAGATTCTGGTACTGCTATTGGGTTGACCGTGCAGAAGACAGTCAACCCTGCTGCTGTGGTGCTGCTTTGAGTTGTACAGCACCTTCCCTATGACGGGGGAGGCAAGGAGTACCACTGAACCCCCAGCACATCTCTCTATTACCTCTAAGTCCACTGAGCCAGGAACATCTCCAAAAGAAAAATGAATAAAAGTGATATGATAGACATGGATGCCACTAGTAAGGATGTTTCATGAACTTTTTCAGAAAAACCTGAGAACGTTTTCACTTCAAGCATCTTGCTTCATGGTTCCATGTGGTAAGCCTTGAGAGATGCTCTTCTGCATACCTTGGTTGTAAAAATTGTTCCAGCTCAAGCAGTCTGGCCATTCTCTTACCTCAGACATTTTCACTGACTGTAAACCCCCTCGACACACACAGACACACACGCACATCTAAAAATCAGTAATGCTTTCAGTTACATGCATGGTTTGTATCATTTTATAATCATTGCAGTCTTGTTTTATTTAACTTTTTAGTTAACTAAAACAGGTTGCTATTTTATAGAAATTTCACAGCTAGTTATTGTTGTGGTGATCGTTTGTGTGAATTTTTATAACGCTATGGCCGCTGGACTTCAGAATACATTTTGAAATGTAGTTGTTGAAGTGTTAGAAAATATCCACTAGCACTTTAAGAAAGTGACTTCCTGTGGCTCAGATCAGAAATTACCACAGCTGCACATACTGAAAGTTGAAACCAAAATATTGAAATACCAGCCTGAGCTGCACAAAGAAATTTACCAAACCCACTTTGTATGATGACAAAAGCCCACAGGTATGACAGGCACTGTTACACCACCACAAAGCAGTAGCTGAAGCCTAGAAGGTAATCTACTGACCTAAACTGTGAGTATATAGTAAATGGATCTGGACTTTGAACATTTGAAACAAAGTGAAACTTCATCGGGCCCACGTTCAAACCTCGACACGAACAAAAGGAAATGTGTACTAACCAATGTTGAAAAACACTGATGTGTTGAACATAACTACAAGAACTTGATGGAAGAGTTTCATTACCAATTCCTCGAAGAAAGTTTCTTCGAGGAATTACTTTGTCATGTAATCATTATTAAAATGGTGATAAGTAGAAGTAGTAGTAGTAGTGGCCGTAGTAGCATACCCAGAAAGGTTTGTCAGTGGTTCTTCAGTGAACCACTGTGTGATGTCAGGGGTTAGTAGTAACAGTCATAGTAGCATTGATATTGAGTGTTTTCTCACATTTGTTATTTTATTTAACCAGACATAAGGAGCAATAGCACCATATCCTATGCAGTACTGGTTAGATGTTGTCACTGCTTTGGCTTATTGTATGATTTTCATATGTAATACATGGGCCTATCGCCCAAATGCTGATGATGGACTCACAGAGTAATGACAACCAGAATATTACTCAGTTTTAACTGACCTGTTGTGACAGCTGATTGGCTGAAGGCTGAAGAAAATACTGTGCCACATCAAATACTTCTTTTACAACCATTATTTTTAATCCATATGTGCAGTACACACTCAGAGCTGCACACTTCGTGCATTTGTCTTTCCACGGAATTACCACAGAGGACTGATAATTACACAAAGTTTGGAATATAGCATGAGCAAGACAAAACCACCCAGCAATAAAAACCAGCACTGTGGTAAAAAGCTGTGCGCAGCTCACGATCACTTCTTGTTACGTGAGTGTCTGAAATGTTCTTACGTTTTATTTTTCTGTAGAAAAGACAGTGCTAGTCATTCTGAGAACGGCAGGCAGGAAGAGACCACGGAAATAAATAAGAAGTACACTGCACCGTTGGTCTCTGCAGACACAATGGTTAACACCATAGTCGGCCCTAAAATAAAGTCCAGACCTTAAAAAACAAAATGACAACTCAATTCAATTCAATTCAATTTTATTTATATAGCGCCAAATCACAACAATAGTCGCCTCGAGGCGCTTAATATTTGTACAGTAGATCGTACAATAATAGATACAGAGAAAACCCAACAATCATATGACCCCCTATGAGCAAGCACTCAACTTCACAAAGTTGGCATTTAATCCAGAGCTGCTGCAGTTTGCATTGTTTTGCTTTCTCTCTTTAATGCATTACACAGAGATTACTGAGACATGTGGCAGACACCAAAACAAATGTCCAACAGCATCTAAGCATGCTGTGAGGGCCTCAATCATTCAAAGAAATAAACATAAATAAAATTCAGTGTTTACAAGAGAAACTTGCCCTTGTAAGGAGTTGGTGCGCTCATGATATGAATCATTTTAACACACATCACTCCTATGAACCCGAGGGAAACCTAAGGGGAAAAATATATCCTCACATGTAATTAGTTAACATTGTTACAGCTGTTAAACACTGATGTAGTGTTTGGCTGTTTTCAGATAAAGATGTTACATTAAATGTCCATGTGTTCTAACAAATATCTGTCTTCACCACCGTTGGTCTTTATGCTCTTTGCTTTTACTTTTCTGCTTCAGTTGCATCCAGCCGGAGACATGACAGGTGGCCTCATTGTCGTTAGAGGGCCTCCCTGGTAAGGGGGCCCCTTGTCATGAAAAAAAAGAAAACCCATCCCTTCAGGTGATGAGGAAGAGTGCCGTTCTGACCGACAGAGAAAAGAAGAGCAGTGTGTTTTAATGCTACTGTTCAACACCTGACACCTGAGGTACAGATTATCTGATGAACCCCTTCACCTGGCTGTCCTTTCAGCCTTTTTGTGTGGGATATCTCTTTGCAGATGTCCATGAGGTGGTGTGGCTTTTTTTCCAGTGACAGTGACACTGGTCACAGCTGGGCCCAGTGTGCCAGTGCTCCACAAAAGCCCTCAGAGCTCAGCTGCTTGTGTGGCTCTCCTTCTTCAGACAACTTTTGGATTTGCTTTGAGTTTCTGCACTAAACAACATTGCATACATCATTTCTTCCCGCATGCACTCATTTACAGCTTTACTTGAACTGATTATGTGCAGCATGGCTAGTTTAAATTCTTTAATTGTTTCCATCGTGTGCTTGCTTTGGGCCTAATTGGGTTACTGAGTTGACTGTTTAAACAGCCCACTGCTAAGCTGCATGAAAACTAGAATTCTTGAAGTAGGTAAGTAGAGGCAGGATTCCACTTTAGTTGAGGGAAATGTTTGTCTCTTTGCACTCATTAATCTGAGGCTATGCTGTTTTTTTCCCCCCCTTCCTGGGCCTCATGGCAGCGATAGAGGAATTTGTTGCTGTGCCATGTGAACGTTTTCTGGAAAAGGGAACTAGTCAGACATCAACACTACCACCTGTGGTTTCACCAGGAAACTTGACTTTTGAACAGTAGAAAGAGCTAATTTTGTTGTTAATGTTGTATGAAAAGGAAAAACAAAAGTTGAAGCAAGGCAAAGGACAGAAATGGAAAAAAGGATGCTGAATATGGAGATGCCAGGAAGGAGGAAATGAGGAAAACCTCAGATGATTCAGTGTATTCAGCATACTCAAAGGAGGATACTAGTGATCCACTGTGGAGACCCCTAAAGGGTGATGGATGGACTCAACAAAAACAAGATGATGACAAATTTGATCTTTAAATACTCCATGAAATTCTGTCAACTTGTGCAGAACAAGCCTCCAAGCACATCATGACAAACCAACATTGGATTTAAAGATGGATTTTATTGCAGCAGATCAATAAAATATTACAAAGGATGCATATAGCCAGGGAAATATTTGCGCCGAACCAGAAAATTAATTTGAACCAGTTTCACAACTGAGACCCCCACCATCCAAGTTCAGGCACAAATGTCCAAATGCACATTTGCTTCTGTGTGCTAACTGGAGTTGCGAGTTTCTTAAAAAGCTGAGTTGACAAGTCGTTCTAGATTTTGATGCTGTTGAGAGCTGCTCTTGGAGTTTCATAGTGGTTCTCTGACGAGGATCTCTTCACTGGGCTGTTTCTGTACACAGAGCAGTCCATTTCCTTCAGACGGAGAGGGGCCTCTTTTTGACTGGGAGACTTCATCTCCTCATAGATAGGGGCTGGACTATGCGACTTCCCATTGTGGCGTGCTTTGCCCTGACAGTCATTGAGCGAGAAGGAGAAGCAAAATAAAGAAAATCAGTCAAGGGTAAAGACTTAACACATACTCTCAATTTCCTGTGTCAAAATCAAAGTTTGTCATTTTCTCTCAAGGCGACATCCTTAGTGGGAACTCTGACCCACTCTGACATGATGCCAGTTACTTGGAAAAAATAAAAGATTATTTAAGCACTGATATAAATAATACAAATATATTAAACTAACAAGAAGAAGAGAGTTTTTGAAAATGTTCTTTACTGAACTTTAAGACAAACATGCTGATAACTGGCTGCACAAATTTGTGAAACCAGTGTGGTTTCTGTGGTGAGCTGCAGATTAGTCATGATCTTAACAAACAGGTGGTGTTTGTGCTAATGCTTCAGTTAGATTTCACTCTCTTGCGTCTCTGTACGAGTATATTCAAAGGAGCACATTACAATCAAAAAAAGACACTCACTTTACACAACACACATCCAGTGAGGAGGAGGAGGAGGAGGAGAACGCCCACAGCTGATGACAAAACGTACAGCAGAGAGGAGTAACTGGAGCAACTGCACCAATGACCACCTGTGGAGAAGCAGAAAGAGGAAGACTTGTTTAAAATGAGAAACTCCATACTATTGGCCTTCTTTCAACATAGACACACGCACACAATCAGAATCAGAAATCGCTTCCTTCTTAGTTTTAGGCTGCAGTTCAAATAATATATCTCAAAAGGACATTAGATAGTGTGGAAACTTCTGTATAACTTTAGGATAAACAGCACCAAAAATAAGAACAAAAAAACCCCTAAATGTTCATAGATAGGCAAATAAAAAGATGTTATCAAGCATCTGACAAGATTGGTTTGCACAGTAAAAGCAGGAGATATGCTAAGCAGCACAATGACCGTTAAAACCTCAAAAACAAAGTGTACATGTAGTACACGTCCCTTAAACTGCTGAATATTAGAGGAATAGATATTTGTTTACAGAGGGGGAAGTGTAGAATATCATCAAACAAATCATTATAACTTCAAAATAAGACTTCATTAGAGTTATAAAACAAAACGCTTTCCATTGTTTCTAAATTGCAGATAGGATTAAAGGATATACCTGATACTGCATTTGGAAACAACCCCTCAGTACCAGATACCATCAAAGGAAATGAGTCAGAAATATTCCTGTTCACATCACTCGCACTAGCAGATTGATTTGGTGAGTACCTTATTAAATTTATCTCACATGCACAATATGTTAATTTCTGCTATTGTCTTTGTGTTATCAGTTTTTCACATGCCTACAGAAAAAAAAAGTGCAAAAAGGGGGGAACATCGCTGATGTGAAACTAATACAGAGCATAAGCTTTGCTGCCTGTAGAAGCCCCACAGCAACCCAGTGTTACTGATTACATCACCAGTGGCGGTTTTGTTAGTAAAAGCTAGAAATTTTCACAATTAGTATAGAAAGAAGTTTTTATTTCATCTTGAACAGCAAATGCCAGTCAGCTGAAGTCACCTGGTGAGAAACCCTCATTGTGATGTGACCCACCTTGTACAGAAATAAAGAATACTCGTCTCCCTAGGCTGGTACTGCTATCGGGTTGACCGTGCAGAAGCAGCTGGCAGCTGTACAAAGCACTGTCGTCTGGCTGCAGCTGCTGCAGGGTGAGGTTGTAGGTGATGCCGCCGGGGCCGGGCGCAGAGGACAACTGGACCTTCTCAACAGGGAACTGAGAGGAGGAGGAAGAACGGCTGCCGCTGTGGTGCCGCTTTGAGTTGTACAGCAGCTCCACAGGTCCCCGACCCTTCTGCCTCTTTAGAATCACTCCCTCCACGGCCAAGCCTTCCCCATGTTGGGGGAGGCAGGGGAGTACTGCTGAACCCCCGGGACATCTCTCTATCACATACTCTGGATAAGTCTCCACTGACTCAGGGACATCTCCAAAGGGAAAGGGAATAAAAGTGATATAATGGATATGGGTGCCACTAGTAAGGATGATTCATGAGCTGTTTTCAGTTCAGTTCCAAATCTGATTTCACTGTGTGCATGAATCTGGCATATGTTAAGGAGGAAATGTGCTACACTTAGGAAAAAACAAACAACCAGAACTGCTCTGTTAAACTTTGAAGATGTTCGAGGCACTGCTGAGACACCAAGTTATGCATTTTACACCCCCAAAGAAAAAAGCTTCATCATACTACTGTAATGAGGTATACTGATGCATCTTTACGTCAGATTTGGAAAGTGTAACTGTAGTTTAACTCTAAACCTGTAGGATAAATTAAAAACAAAAATACACTCACCAGCACCAACAAGGAGGAAGAATTCTGTCTTTGAGGGTATCTTTTCATCTACAGAGGAAGGATTTGCCACAACAAACTCGCAGTAGTAGCGATCGGTGTCATTGGCCTGCAGCTGAGAGATGGTGATATTCAGAGAATGAAGGCTCGGGTCTCCACTGACACTAATGCGGGTTTTGTCAGCATAATTGTCAACCGTAAACTCTTCCTTGGTGTATTTGAACAGCACATCTTTATGATTCAGCCAGGTGCGTTTCAGGTAGACTCCACAGGGCGCTGGGTCCCTCTGTTCAATCTCACAGGGAAGAACTACAGATTCACCCTCATGCTGCTTCAAGAAGCGAATCTCACTGCAAGCTTTATCAAAATGACAAAAAAAGAAGTACATCACAAACAGAGAAGAATTAAACATAGTTTATGTTTAGCCCAAATTTATTGCCTAATTTCCAAGAAACTTGGGGTATGCAAAATGTAAATGCCAGCAATGAAGGTGTATGTATGTGTGTGTATATGTATACAGACAGCATGCATATAAATAAATGTCTCCAGTGAACAATAGACTCTTCAGTGAATCTCTTCCATATTTCAACAAAATAATGCCAAACCACATGTAGTACCACAGAGCAGCTCATAAAAAAGGATGTTCTTCTCAAACCAAACGGTATTATGTGACAGATTTTCAGGTTACCAGTTCCCCCAACTGGCCCTCTACATCAGGATCACAAAGTGGTGAACCACTTCCTATCTTTACTTCTGAAAGAGTTTGCCTCTGACTTGTGATATTGTATAACTTAATTAGTTCCATCACTCCTTTTTTTAAAGGCTTTACCTGATGTGAGCCATTAAAACATGTTAATAATTTGCACATAATATTCCCTCCCTCTATTTTTTTCAGTTAAATGCGTCGTTCAAATGATTTGCAAACCATTCCATTCGGTTTTTAATTTCTATTTTAGATGAGCATTTTTCAAGGGTTGTAAAAATAAAGAAAGATAATTTTCACTTATTTTCAAAACATTTCACAGGTAATTACTGTAGTGGAGGGCAGCAAGTACATTAAATATGAAGAATATTGTTTAGCAAAATTTAAAACAAATTGTATTTTTGAAATCTAGATTACAATATATCATTGTAATAGCCATTAGACTTGCCTAGTGACTATATTCCAATTTCACAGTACAACAAAAGGCAAAAAAGACTAAAGTTAAATAAATCTGACCAGACAATTTTCACAGATTTCCAGTGCGCTTTCTTTTTTCCTTTGTTTCTATCATTTTGCCCACCGGGACTTCAAATGACTTCAGATTCCTTTGCACAGAAATGACCCCAACCACTGTGTGCCACATGCACAATTCACATTGAAAGCAGAAACCAGTGATCAAACCACCACCAGCCACCAGCCTGAGGAACACAACCAAACTTACCAAACCCAATCTGCGTGATGACTAGAGCCCACAAAAAATCCAGGTATTGTATCCAAATCATCTTTTATACCACACACTTAATAAGATCTTGTGGGAAGCCACTGATAGAAACCATAACAGCAGAGATGCAAGTGTAAAGAATTGAATTTCAAGTGTGCCTTACAGTAAATGAAACCAAGAGGAACTCCATTAGCTCCACCTTCAAACCTCAAGACATACACAAGAGGAAGCGCGAACAAACCAACATCACGACTGTTGGATCAGCTCCTCCTCCAGCGATGAATTAAAAAAATGTAACACCACAGCTGAAACAGAACGTTTAGGATCATATTAAGAATTTGTTGAGCACTGGCTTTAAAGAAAGAAGTGGCATGTGCTCTCTTTTGTCTCAACTTCAATTAACTTCATTAGCAGAGCTTCATTTGCATTAATTGGGTTTCACGTTTTGGAAAAAAAAAAACTTTCCTCACATAGAATTTCTGTATGTCCCAGAGGAAATGATGCGTCGGCTTTTTGATGATAATTTGCATCACTGGAGAGAGACTATAAAACGTGTCCAGTGACTGAGGGGTGTAGAAAGGGCGCTAAAAAGATATTTCATTACTTAAAAATAAATCAAGAAACTCAAGAAACAGTGAGTACCCCAAAAACATTCAATCTCAAGTTGTTACTGAAGAATGTAACAGAGATTAAGATATATCAATTTTTTGAAAACGGGCTTTTCACAGCTTCAGTACATGTTAAATAATCCTGGTCTCAGCTATGAGACAATTGTAATGTTCTTCAATATTAGCAATTCAACTTACACTTCTGTGAGACAGAGATCTAACTACAGACAAAACTACAGAGTATTTTGTTAATCTAGATAAGAAACCTCATCATTTCTGACTTATGGGGAATTCCAGTTATCACAATCTTCACCATGCTATTGTTCACATTCCAATGAGCAGATATGAGAAAAACAGAACAAATAGCACAGCAGATTATTCACTATTCCAGCAGTGTAATGTCATTTGAACGCATCGACAACTAAAGCATGGCCAAAAAAAAGAGTGCATTTCGTGCAGCCTCGATTTACACGAACTAATGTCGTGCTCTAGTTTTGTATCAGGAAAACCACAATTGGTTATCAGAGGTGGGTTTTAGCATTTTTCTGAAAAATGTGTCACAGTTTCAGAACTCTCATTACTTTATTTTTGAACCATTAATTCTCTTTACCTCAATGGCTGAATGTGGATGCACTCAAATAAAAATGTAAGCAAAACTGTTAAAGATGCTCTCGTGATACTTCTGCAAACTACTTGTGCAAGTCCTCTGTTGTCATGCTTACGACCATAAAAAGGTTTAAAAATGCTTAGTTCCTGTAGATGTTAACAGACAACCACAGGAAGAAAAACAAGGTCTATATTAATACTGTATTGTATACAAACTACTAGATGGCAGGTTAAACTAATACCTTCATGAAGCTTTTTCACTTCTACCTATGTGCAATAATAGTAATGTGTTTTACTTTGGGAGCCTTTTCAAAACATTTAAGGTCACATCACACAGAAGAGTTAAAAACAATAAGAACAAAAGTGCACAAGTAAGTCAATAAAACAAATTTGCATGTAAAATCACTATGAACAGAGGATTCGTGTGACAGGTGGAAGACCATCAGATGGAGTAGGTCAGTTTAAAGAGGTGCGTTTTGAAAGTGGCGAGTTCATGTTAGGGATATTGGATGGGAGATAATTCCAGAGGCGGGGCATAGAGCAACTTTTAACCCCATGGTACTCAAATACAGGGTGATGGGACAATGACATGGAGAGGAGATCTGACGGTATGTATGGGTGTGGTGACATGCAGCAGTTCTGAGGTACCGTGGAGCGAGGTTATCGATTGCCTTAAAGGCAAGGAGGGGAAACAATGCAATATTTAACTGGAAGCCAAGGGAGCTGCTGAAGGACTACTGTGATGTGACTAATGGAAGGACTTTGAGCTCTAAAATGTTTTTGTTTTTTTTAATTTAAAGAAAAAAAAAGATCCATCACAGATCAGGTTATTGCAATATGTAAAGTACAGGAAACAGATGTTAAGTTTTGTAATTGAGTGGGTTTATTGCACCAATTGAAATTAGATTCCACTGAGAAGTCAAGGTTTTCACTGTTTCACTAAAATTTGACTGTTAATCTGCAATAAAACCACAATTTTGACCTTAACGTGGGTTAACATGCATTTAATGATCATGAAGTTTCACAAAAATCTGACCAATACTATGTGACGGAGCCGTGACTCGTAGAGGGGCAGATGGTTTCTGAATGTCTGCAAGCATGAACATGTGGATGTTATAAACCAGAATTATTATTATTATTTTTAAACCAGCTAAAGAAAAACAAGTCTCAACAGAACATTTCAATTATTTTTATTTAAAAAAAAGAAGACATTCTCCTGTCTTATTTCTGTACTTTATATGACAGCTTATATTTAATATCTGAAGAGAGAAATAAAGCATCCGATACAGAAAACAGTTTTTATGACATGAAAAGCAGCACATGTTACTCATAGCTATGCACAAAGAACACATTCATCTGAAATCCAACAGCTTGGTGTAAACATGAGCCTGATGACAAAAACACCCTGCCCCACCCCCAAGTTCAGATATTCTCTCTACAAGTTTATGTTCTGGAGAAAATTTGCTATTTATATATTACACAGAAAGCAAAGAGAAGAAAAATAAATAAATTCAAGTTTAGCATCTAAATTTTACTGCTATATAAGACTAATCCTGAAATCATGGTGTTTAAAAAAACAAACAAAAAAACCAAACAACTTTGGGGGAAATGCATATTGTAATTGTGTAATTACAAGGAACAAAAACCGCAATGATGATTCTTGTGACTGAAGGGAACTTCCCAAAGGAGGAGAACAATAGCGTTGGTGTGAAACATTTGACAGGAGTTCTTTAACATCGATGTGCGAAGTTAGTAAGATGCTGGAATTTACCTAGTAAGCACAAAAACTAAGAGTCATCAGGTTAGACACCACTTGAGAAATCAGAGTGAACTGACCCTTTAACAGAACCCCTGGTAAACACACACACACACACACTTTCGGCCCATCCCACGACTACTTACCATGTTTGTACATTTTCAAACCAGACGGGACAAGAGAGACAAACTCAGTTCACATTTCAATGTCACTTAAGGCATAGCTCTTCTGACGTCACACTAATGAGCCACAACCTTGAAACCACTCACAGATGAAGTGACACTAATCATCTTAAAATCCGTTGCTGGGGGGACGTGCAGTCCAAGTGTTCATGTGCTGTGGCTGATTTGTGTGAAATTTAATTATACAAGGCCTAACATCCACATGTAGAGGATGGAGCCACACTATAAAAACATCGGGTACTTACTGAGTTTTAACTGACCTGTCATGCCAGCTGACTGGGTTTTAAGGCTGAAAAGCTGATATGGATGGGCTATAGACAAAAACAAATACAAAGCAGTAAGTGATATGGGCAGAGAAAACACTGTGCCACATCAAATACCTTAAGTATTTTTTTTTAAAATCCATACGTGCACTACACTCAGATTTGCACACCTGTTGTGTCTGTTCTTTCACAGATTGCTGTGTATAAAGCAATCTGTGACAAAGGATAACCGCAGATGACTGACAACTATGCAACGCCTAGGATTTAAAAGCATGAACAAAACCACCCAGCAACACAAACCAGCACTGTGGTGAAGACCAATCAAGCAAAGTGCTTTTAAAAATCATAACAGGTGTTGATTTACTGTCATTTGTGTGTCATAGCCACAAGCCACTTAGAAATATAATGTTAAGTGGTCAGCAGTGGTCACAAGAAGACCCTCACGCGTGTGTGAAATGTTCTTAAATTTTATGTTTCCTATAGAAATGATAGTTACTTCAAAAAAAAAACAAAAAAAAAACTGCAGGGAGAGAGAGACCACAGAAATAAGCATTACGCTGCAGACAGTGATTAACACTATAGTCAAGTCTAAACTAAATAGCAAAGTCCTCACCTTAAGAAAAAATAAATTAAAAAAATATGTTAACCCAGCTTCACAAAGTTGGCATTAACCCAGAGCTGCTGCTGTTGGCTTTGTTTTGCTTTCCCTCGTCAATGCATAATAGGGAGATGACCATGACAGACACCAACGTTATTAAAGCAGTCAACCGTGTGTGTGTGTGTGTAAGAGTTAATGGGTCAGGAATGAAACTTAGCTTCTCCTTCATTGCAGACTGGGTGTACTGTAACTGTAAGAATTGCTTAATTTGCAATTAATTCCATATCACAGGTACCATGCAGTATTTTGGAACAAGAAGTTAGCCAACATCTCAGTTTTTGGCTGGAGGTACACAAACTTAAAGCATGTGAAATCTTTATTATGCTTCTGAATTTATGTAAAGGATTTTTTAAAAACATCTTTTTAATAATCAGTCTATTATTAAGGCAATGATAGATGGACTCAACAAAAAACAGATGATGGCAAACTTGGTCTTTAAACACCTGATGAAATCCTGTCATTACAACAAATACCTAAGCTGTGCA
>VVHJ01049314.1:6264-23452 GCA_015107715.1 Tylochromis polylepis | reverse complement strand
AGGAAGTTTGGGCCTTACTGCTGCAGTGTAGGTTTGTTGGTAAAGCTCAGGAGGTGCTAGCCTCTCAGTGGACCGAAGCTTAGATTATGATGTGGGTAAGGCTACAGTATGAGTTGAGTTATGAGTTGGTGCCTGAAGCATATCAACAAAAATTCCGAAATTGTGAAAAAAAGGTAAACCTGGGCTGCTTTTTGATAAATGGTCTCAAGCGAGCAAAGTCAAGGATTTTGCAAAGCTGAAAGAACTGGTGCTTTTAGAAGATTTTAAGAAATGCTTGTGGTAGTCTATTTAAATGAACAAAAAGTTGAGTGTCTTGCAAACACTGCTGTCCTAGCTGATGAGTGTTTTTTCATCCCTGACGCATCGTGACACTCTAGTTTATCCTGGTGTGGATAGAGCACGGTCACCTCAGGTTTCCTGGTGACTGCAGGTGTTTCTATTGTCAAGAACTTGGTCATCTCTTTGCTTTTTGCCCGGTACTAAGAAATAAATAAATGTAGGGTCAATCAACTGTTGATCAGCATAAACCAGTGTCTGCCAGAGTGCCAGCAGTAGAGATAGATGAGGTGTTCAAGCCTTTTATCTCTAAAGGTTTTCTTTCACTGACTGGGAGTGAGGGGGACCAAGTTCCCATCACAATTTTAAGGGATACCAGTGAGCGACATGGTATAGTGCCTTTTTCTGACCAGTCGTACTGTGGCTCAGATTTGTTGGTGTGGGGAGTAAGAATGAGTATGTTTCACATGCTGCTTCATACAGTTACCCTATTTTCCCCCTTTGTGTCTGGCACAGTGCGAGTGGGGGTGCAAGATCAGCTGCCAGTTGCTGGTGTTGATCTTAATCTTGGAAATGATTTACCTGGGGAAAAAGTGTTTCCTGCCACACCCGAAGTCACTGAAAATCCTACTGCAGATGTTTTCGTTCATGCCCCCTCTGGGCTCAGTGTCTCTTCAGTTTTTCCCGCATGCGTGGTTACTCGTGCCCAGGCCGTCACCTTGGTGATGTGGTGGACATTTCAGATACGTTCTTGAAGGAGCTTAAAACTACTGTTAAGCTTTCTCCTGGGATAAAAAATAAATCTAGGTCATTTAATGTGCTACCAAATGACTTGTGTTTGGCGATAGACAGAGAGCAGTTCATTAAAGCTCAGCAGTCCGATGCTACTTTGTCTGCCTCTCTGTCTGCTGCCAGGCAACAAGCACATGTAACCCAACCTGTGTTGTACCTATTTGAGCATGGTGTATTGCTATGTAAGTGGTCTCCGGTGTCTGGAAGGGAGTGTGATGTGGTCACTAAGGTTGTGATGCCAAAAGAGTACCATCTACAAGTTTTAGGCCTTGCCCATGATGACCCTGTATCTGGCTATTTAGGAAATAAGAAAACTTATGACAGAGTTTGCCACCTACTTCCTACTTCCAAATAAGCTGTGTGTTTAGCGCTGTACTTTGTGTTTAGCTGTGTACTGTGTGTGATGATATTTCTGTGGCTAGAAGAACTACATTGGTTGTTTATGTATATATTGTAAATAGACCTTTGTTGATTGATCTGGTAGCTGTAGGTGTGGGAAGCCTTTTTCTTTCAAAACCTTTTTTATCCTGTTTAGGTTAGGGAGACAGGTAAGGGGCCTGTATTTTCTTTTGGATTTCTCATGATAGGTAAGTTAGTTCTGCTTCATTTCTAGAGCGTTTTGTTTGTTGTTTTGGCCATGCCCACCCTGACATTTCCTACCTTCAAAGATAAATAAAATATTCGTTTGTAAAACTGCAAACTCTGTGGCAGCATTGGTCCTTCCTTGGAAGCAGGGAGCGGAGGAGTCATCTTTTTTGTGTTCTTGGACTGTTTGTACGACACTATGGGCCATATTATTAAATGAATAATTAATTTTAAATGCTCTAAAAGCCACAAAGAGCACAAACAGAGAGGTCAGGTCAGTGACTCCAATTAGCAGAAATAATGCTTATAATGATACCTAAGACCAGTATATAGGTATGTGAGTTATAAAATGATTCACCCACCCCATACAGTTGTTATGAAGAGGGAAAACTATCCATGGAGGCTAAAACCATTTTTGTACCAGGCTGTAAGTGTATTTACGCTGTAAAGTCTATGGGTAATAACTCATCTTTGAAATCTGGCTCAAGTGGCTGTTTGAGGAGCTACAGCTTTTGGTCCCTTTCATATTGGCTTACTTTTTCGTCCTCAGGTATTACAGCTTGGTTCATTATGCTTGTGTGAGAGGAGCAGTACATTGATACTACCACTACCAAGCAGTAGCACGGCTTGGAAATGAAATATCAGTTCTTGTTGGATGATATCAGCGGTACCGCAACAAAGCTGATAAAATCATCTGGGTTATTTCTTTTCAAAGGTCAGTTAGAGTTGCATAGGACTGTTTCCACTGGCAGAATAGCATATCTTATAACTACAGGTCGTTTCAGACATACACTTCTTTCCATTAATCTTAGAGCACAGTGGTTACTTTTCAATATTGCAAAGTCTCATCCCTTTTAAAACTGAGCTAGGTGTATGTTTGTCAAGATTAGGTAAAAACATATTGCTTGTTTGTGACCTAATGCTGGAAAAAGGAAAACTTTTACTACTAGTTCTATATGAATTTGATTGGCCTTTTCTGCTCGATGTGGGTGAGGAATGACATTCCTCCTACTTTCTTACTATGGTTCGATTTGTCAGTGTGCTAAAATGATCATTTTATAAAAATGTGCAGAGGCCACTGTATGGTACTGCCAAGGGTGACAGTTGAACCTACTGTATAGTAATTGTAAAGCCATCACTGCTGAAAATGTCCCTGCTAACTGCTCTTGATAATAATGTGCACTGCAATTAAAGTAGACATAAAATCCTCTCCCCCGCCCTCTTTCCTTTACAAAAATTACATTAAATGCTGTGTATCGTGGCCGTGATCCATTTACCGCGTACAGCACAGTACAACGCATGTAGCCTTCAGCAAATTGAAGTGAATCATTTCTTACTTTGTTACAGAAGCTATTGCAGTCGACACAATGCACTGCAAGATCCCCAGCCAGAGACACAGCACGGACAGGCTCTCTTATAGATGAGAAGCAGTGCAGATAAGCAGGTCCAACATTCAAATGTTCTTTTTTTTTCTTTGAAAGAACAATGCAAAGATATGCTCTGTATCCAAAATGTGACAGGAATTGTTTTTCTCATTTAGGAATTATGAGGTTTTCTTTCAAGTGAAGCAACCTGCATTTTAACCATTACTAAAAACTGTTCAAAGGGCTAGTTAAGTCAAATCCCACATATCCTCTATGATTTCAAGGGCTTTAGCTTGAACTTCTGTCACCCTCCATTGCTGAAAGAAGACAAAGAAAGGTAAGCACACTTAAAGAAATATTACACTCACGTTTTCTCTCTGGAAGGTACGAAAGTGTTGCAACAGAAAAGGAAAGGGGCACTTTGACAGAAAGGAAATGAAATGATTTCCTCAACTTGTCAAACCGTCCTCCACTCCAACTCAGTGGGATATGAGGGGCTTTGTTCTGTCTCAGCGATAAAACCCCCCACTGAATAAAGGCTTCTGACTAAGGTAACAGGCCGCCTAGGGACACCTGCATGTGGAAGGTACTATAATTTGGGAGCGGTATCAGGAAATGGGAATCTCGAACCTCAAAACATCAATGCCTCAAGAGGCTCATAATGTGAACAATCCTGGAACCATTCAGAAAACTGGACTCATCAAGCTGAATCCCATCTAAAGATAGATTGTCGGAAATATATTGGAACAGACAAAAAGCCTCGCTTTGGCAAGAGGCAATGGGTAACACACAAACTGGCATGAAGGCACACACAGAAACTGTGTAGACCATCCTGGTTGGCCAGTGGGAATGTGTCTCTGCCTATTATTCGCTTTGGTTCCAGGATTCCACTTTTCTTGGGTTCATCATGTGAAGGATGTGTTGCTGCAGGGTTTCAGAGGTCGGGTCTGCTACACAAACAGAAGGCCTCTTTATCCTGAGGCTACAATCAGCTCAAACTCCTGGAGAAAAAGAGGGGGAGGACAGCAGAGAAATGTGCTGAGCAATATTGCAATTTTGTATGTGCCCTATTCTTTTCTTCTCTCCTTGGCTACAGATTTTTTGGTGTCCTAGAACTGCTGGAAAGATGAATGCTTCAATTTTGCCTACAGTTTTGTTTTGTTTTGTTTTTTAAATATCTTTTAGTCAAGACTGACATATCTCAGCCAATAGGTTTATAGTTTTGGTTTTCATTGAAATATCTCCAGAACTATTGGATGGAATTCCAATGAATTCCAATGAGTTTCCCTAAGGCCTAATTATAATATCATTGATGTTCCTGACTTTTCAGCTAAAAGAGTCGAGGTACATGTCAGTTTGTTTTTGGAATGAGGTCTGTGGTTAACATGGGGTTTAGATGAATTTGAAGGTTTTACATACCTAGCTTATGGCCAAGGTAAAAGTTGAGACAGTTGGTAGCTTACTATAAAGACAGTTCACTTGAAAACAATTATGTGAGGTAAATCTTTGCAAGGCTTTCTGTTTTGATCCCAACATCCCAGAAACATACACTACTTATTTGTTGTCTAACATGAATAAAAAGATCAAATTTGAGGGCAGATTGGAACATTTTAGGTCTGACAGATTGTTCTGTCATTATTGTCCCTCCCTCTGTTTCTTCCTGTTTTGCACCTCATTCGTTCAGGTCCTCCCGCCAGTTCATATAGCTGTCATTCTCATCCTCATCTTTACTAAATACAAGAACGAGTTCAGTTGAGACCAAAAGTCTATTATCTCCCAAGTGTGGTCTGGAACTACACTCCATCAACAACCAGGAGCGACCTCTAAAAAAAAAAAAAAAAAAAAGGTCATATTTTGCCTCTCATTTGTGTAAACCCTTGATTTTATGCCCCGTTTCTACCTGGTAAACAAACTTGTTCATTTTGAATTGGGATTTTAGAGCACACTGTGCATCTACCCCTGGAGTGCAGATTAGCAGCAACGGGAAACTTAACCGCTTATTTTACCATAATACATTCTGAACATAACCACTGATAAGCATTTTGCCCCCCAAGAGTGAGGCAAAAGCTCCTCTGTCTCCAAACTGAGAAGCAACAGCCGATTTATCTTCCCTCGGGCTGGAGGAGATATCAAGCTGCAGCAGAAGCGGCATCCTAACGCCCCACTTCCAGCAGGGCTTCCATCTCCTCTGCCAGCTGTCAGCTCAAAGTGTCTCCTGCCTGTCACACCACAGCTTTCAGCTCAATCTGTATCTGTCTGCCCACCTACCACCTCACTTTCTTTCCAAAGTTAGAAATGAGGTTTTGCATTATGGCTGAATATCAGTGCGTATCCTGGAACCCCAACAACTGAAATATTGCTGATGCATTTGACAAGCTTCATTCCCGCCACTGCATTCTCACTCTGGATCCACCGCTCATGACAGTAAGCACTTTTCCGTTTGTCATTGTGCTGTCACAAGCTTTATAACTTCCAAAAGTGCTTTCTGTTTGTCTGTTTTGAGATGGGGTTTTTTGGGGTTTTTTTTTTTTTTTGGCTTTATGCTTGCTGAAGCAGCTGCATCCTTCTTCCCCAGGAGCATGTTGACTTTGTGGCCTTCGACTGCTTTAAGGCTTGGTGTAGGCTTGTTCCAAGGTTACCACTGAAGCTTGTTGAGACCAATGGACAAACTAATGAGCCCCTGAAGAGTCATGGATATGACCCAAGGTTTGATTAGATCACAGAGATGGGGAAGTTGCAGAGGGAGATGTATGGGTGCGGGAGTTGGGTGGCTTATATTTATGGGGTCAGGAAAGCCAGAGGGAAAGACAGTTTGACTTTGGAATTAGGATCACAGTGAAACGACTAAGAGATGACGGCCATGCCAGTGGCTCTTTGTGGTCATTACTTGAGTGCAGCAGTATTTGGAACTCAACTCTAACATAAGCATACTGGCATGCTCACAGTGACAGTAATTTATTTGAGAACTATAAATTAGCATGCTAAGATACTAACACAAATACAACACAGAGCTAAGACTTAAAGTCTTGCAGGTATTTAGTTAGAAACCCAAAAATATTGGGAAAATGTCACATAAGTTAAATAGCTATAGCTGTCAAGACATTTTGCTCAAATAGGTAAATTCAGCCTCATTGTAGCACAAGAGGAAAATCAGACACCACGCAAACACGTGCTATATATGGCATTCAGAACCACAGAAAAAAAGAGAAAGCATGTCATTACCATTGGCTTAATTTTTCAGCATGACAATGGTCCTAAACACATTGCCAGTGTGTAAAAGATTTCCTGGGTAGACAAGCAGACAGTAGAACAAGCACACATGGATTGGCCTCCCCAGAGCCTGGACCTCAGTATTGTTGAAGCGGTGTGGGATCATCTTGACAGAGAATGGGGAAAAAAAGGCAGCCAGCATCCAAAGAAGAGTTATGACTGTCCTCCAAGAAGCCTGGAGTACTAATCCTGAAGACTACTTATATAAGAAAGCTACCTAACACAGTTCAGGCTGTGTTGAAGAAAATAAAGAGAGTCATAAAAAATATTGACTTTCAAGCATGTTAAAATTGCACAAACTCAGTTTTTGCCTTATATACTGTATCTCCATGTATGTTTGTGCATGTTTCAATAAATTGCTGCACGTATTTCCCATTTTCCTAGAAAATTATAAAGAAAGCATTGTTATTGTGGTTCTCAAGCACATTATCCTGCCAAAAGAGGCCACAGCCATCAGAGAATACCGTTTCTATGAAAGGATGTATATGTGAAACTAACATCCACATGGATGGCAGGATTCAAGGTTTTCCAAGAGAACATTTCCAAAACAACACACCAGCTTGCCTTCTTCCAATAATGCATCCTGATGCAAGGTGTTCCCCAGGTAAGTGACACACACCCCCGGCCATCCACGTAAGAAAAATGTGATTCATTAGAGCAGGACACCTCCTCCCATTGCTCTTCCATCCAGCTCCGATGCTCACGTGCTCACTGTTGGTACTTTACTAGCGGTAAACAAGGGTCACCATATGCACCCCGACTGCTATGCAGCCCCATACGCAACGTACCGCAAAGCATAGAAACATTCCTTTCTATCAAAACCAGGATTAACTTTTTTTGGCATTTTGAACTGCAGTAGGTTGTCTGTTAAATGAGACCACATGGGCCTTTGGGGCTACGCGCATCAATGAGCCTTGGCTGCCCATGACCATGTTGTTGTTGTCACTATTCCTTTCTTGGACCACTTTTGATAGATTTTGGCCACTGCAGACTGGGAACACCCCACAAGAGCTGCAGTTCTGGAGAACAAGTCTACCTAGGGGTACAAATACAATAACCTGAACCTTAACTCCTTACACTTGCCCTTTTTTCTGCTTCTAATTCATCAGCTTTAAGGACAAAATCTTCACTTGCTCCCTAATATATCCCACTTACTAAAAGGTGCCACGATGAAGAGATAATCAGTGTTATTCACCTCGAGTGTCAGTGGTCATAATGTTATGGTTGATTGGTGTATGTGAATCTAAGTTCGCAGTTAAATGGTACCGCCTTCTACAGTAGAGGATGGATGATCCAGTGGGTGGTGTAGGATTAAATTCTGTATTAGTGCAATATTCTCAAATCCAATAACAATCTGTCACCATCCCATTAGAATCCTATGAAAACTACGGATGGACATAACTTGACTGTTTCAAGATGTTTTTCTCTTTACTTGGTCACCTTCACAGTGACTCAGACAAAATAAAGAGAGAGAGAGAGAGAGAGGAAAAGCAAAGCTTGTGTGATCCCTCTTTGGCAGAACAGCTCCAAGATTCTCAGGATAGATGACCCATTAGGACTGGGTGACTAAAACAGGAACTCAATCTAATGCCTCATTTCCCCTCAGAGATGAGACAAGCTTTATGGCTTGAACTCTCCCAAAGGGATCTCTTTCTTTTTACACTGGTCATGCTCTAATCTCACACATCGCTGTCTCGCTTAATCCGAAAATAATATCAACACCCATTAGCAAAGGCACAGACCTGGAAAATCCAATTTGAAATTCATACTGTGGTGTTTGCAGACTTGATGATTCCACACGTGTGATGTCACGTGTCAATTTCCTGGACATTTATTTCAGATGGGTGAAGCCGTTTTGGACAAAGAAATGTATCCATTTCTACTGCTTGGTACCAGTCTAAGAACACCAATGACTCAATGGTCAATATTTTCACTTATCTAGTAACAAGTCAGTATCCAGATAGATTACCTCAAAATGGAGGACGAACACATAATTCTGAGACTGTGAATCTTCATCTTAATTAGTGATCCCAGACTTCTTCTCTAGCACCAGCCTGAGGTTGATATTTGTTATTTTCAGTGAAGTGTCTTGACAGCTATAGCCAATGAGCCCTTCTAGATAAATTCTAACAAATTCAGCACTACATTTTTATATATTTTAATCATCAGGGTAATTTTTCTTCTTGCTCACTACTGATGAATATTTGCAAAACTACTTCTATTTCTAATTAGCAAATATTAGCATTTCCAGGGGTTGAAAAAAAACATTGTTAGGATGATTGTTTTTGATTCCCTGCTGTGCGAAACACAGCTTAACCAAAACACTAGAATGCCTGAACAAGTTTATACAGCATTTTACAATTATTTTATTTTATTTATTTTGGTCATATCGCTTCTAGGTGAGTCTGGCACCCTTGAAATAATCACAGCATCAGAGTGTGGGCATATTGAGAGAAGTTCATAAATGCATTAAAAAAGATTTCCACATTAAAAACGTCATGTGCTTATGCCATGCACAGTTACTCACAAGGAAGACTAACACAGCTAGTTCCCTGTTACTAACTTTGTTCATTTACCACAGGGTGATTACTCACTGAAATAATCAGGTTTAGTTTTATGGACAGGACACATAAGCAGCCACTTTGCTTTCTCTGGAAATTTTCGTAAAGTGATTAGTTTGGCCAGGAGCACCAATGGAGCATTTTAATAAACCAAATTTGATTGGCTGGCACTTGAAAAGTTAATTTTTACATTCCACAATATGATATGAACACTTATCACAATACTATATGATTGCGACTTTTAACATTTTGTGATATGCTGAGCATTGCAATGACATATTGCAATTTATCACAGTTTTTAAACTGCAATTTATGTCCTCAAATGTTACCTTTTGAGGACATAAATTGGGATGAATGATGTATCAGAATAATACAAATGACTGGTGTCAGTCTGCAACCTTCCTGTTCTGTAGGAATATAACCAGAATACAACCAGCTGGCAGCCAACTGACTTGAGCCCCTGCCAGTTGTCCTTACTGACAAAGACTCATTTAGACTGATGGCAACATGTTGGCAATCTGTCTGACATTAGAAAGCAATTATTTGTAAACTGATTGCAGTTGGTCCAAGTCAGACTGTGACTGTTTGCAGAACAGGTCCTATCAGGCGATCTCTGTGTAATTGCCTTGAGATCAAAAGTGCAGCTTGAGGTGCAACAACCTCAAGCTCTGGGCAACCATTTAGTTACTCGTGTGACTGAGCTGTTAACTTGCTCTGAATTAAGAGTTTGCTTTGTCAAGCTAAGTGTGTCCAGTGTTGGCTAACGTTATCTCAGGACGGTGGCATATGAAGTGAGCCCTCTTGTTCATAGTATTCCCAGAGTATTAGAATTTATTTAATAAAATATTGATATTTGGTGTCCCTGCACCCATACAATATTGCTACGCAAAATATTGAGATACTATGCTGTATCAATTTTTTCCCCCACCCCTAATGCCGATTTTGATATTGTTTACATTAAAACCCAGTGACAGGTGGTTATAGTGCAATGTTCTGCTGGGGAATGGTGGATCCTGGGAATCAAGTGGATCTCGCCCACAGGAAACACTGGTACAGGGCAAGGCTGATCTCTGAAAATGTTTAGTAACTTTCCAGTAAAACTGGTCAGTAAATTATCCTAAGATGCCACTCAACTCCAAGCTGTCCAAAAAACAAAAAGAATAACATGGGCACGGTAATGTCAGTTAGGCTGTAATAATGACAGCGATATCTCTGCAAAAAGCCACAACTATCCCACAGGAAAATTTTGTACCTGGAACAATGCACAACAATGTCAGTTTATTAGAATCCTTGCCAGCTGCAGCTGAGTCTCATCTTCTTTTCTTCCTTAAATTTACTGCACACGTAAAAGAAGAGCAACCATTAAAAAAACTGCCCTCCAACATGGACATGTAATTAATTAGGCAGAATATGTAGTAGACCTTTGTTCAGGCTGATATTATTCATGGGATAACTGTCTCGAAAGGCTAATGAGCCACACAGTGTCAACAGACGGTGGTGTACTGGCCAAAAAAACTTTTACTTTGACACTTCTATTGTCTATCATCAAGAGGGGGGAAGACGAAGAACTCCTCAAGGCTTCTGGGTGACTGTGTCTGTTGGCATGTTCAAAACAATGGCAGTAGCCAGTAATGTGGAGTAGCTCCATCTGCTCAGCGGGCTTGAAACAAATGGGTTATTTAGAGCCTACTTCATTTGCACTTGTGGAGAAAGGGCAGAAAGGAAATGAGAACCCTTTGACGGTTCAGTGTTGGATGTATTTAATTAGCCAATTCGCTCTCTGCTTTGCTGCCTCGGTGGGCACAATGCTTCTTTGTATTTTTAAAAGTAATTGTCACTTGCCGCATCAGCATTAAGCAGATCCAGGCATGCAGTGAGGAGAAGGAGGGAGAAAAAGTCCCCTTGTCCTCACTAGGAGCTTGTAAAAATAGACGTGCAGGCAGATATTATGCTGCACTGTTGGTCAGAGATAACCTATGCACACTGGGTGCCGTGTTCATGAGCCGTGAAGTAGAGGTGTGTGCATCACATGCTCCAGCGGTAATCTGTAATAGATCATTTTACTTTACTCATCTGGCTGGCCTCTGGAGGCAGTTTTGCTCATAAACAGAAAAAAAAAGTTTTTCTCTCTTGATTTATGGGGCAAGTTAAAGCAGTCAAATGCAACACTGATGACTTGCTCTCTATACTACATTTGAAAATATGAATTAAAAGTGTGAAATTAATAAATCACCTTTCTTTCACAGGGAAAAAAAGAGTTGAGGGATGAACACAGTGCAAGGATTAACAGTGACGTGGCCAAGAGCAACCATGAAATTAGATTTAGTGACTGGTAGTGATGACAGGTAGAATAACTGTTGGTGACACAGAGTGGATACATGAGTTAAACTAGTGTCAACTTTGAGGTGAGCAGTTGAAGTGGCAGCTAAGTGAAAGATATGGCTTGCTGACATTACACAAGGGAGAATATAAAGTTAGGTCTATATGTTTTTGGACAAGGACAGTTTTTCTAGGTTTCTTATTCACAACACCACAATGAATTTTAAATCAGACAATCAAGACTTGGTTGGACTGCAGCGTTCCAGCTTTAATTCAAGGGGTTTAACAAAAGTTTTGCATTAACTGTTCAGGAGCTATAGATATATTTTATTCACAGTCACCCAATTTTAGAGGCTCAAAGTTAATTGGACAGTTAATTGCTAAACAGTTTCATGGACAGGTGAGGCAGGTTCCCTTGTTATTCAGTAACAAATTAAGCAGACAATAGATCTGAAGTTGATTCCATGTGTTGAACTTGTATTTCGTAGCTGTTCATTGGAGGTACAAAAGAGGCGGTCCAACCCGATGTTGATGTAAATGATGGAGGACATCAAAACAAAACAAAACAAAAAATCTAAATAAAAGAAATCAGAGAGAGGGCAAAAACTTTAGGAGTGGCCAAATCAACAATCTGGTACGGTCTTAAAAAGAAAGAACTACCAGCTCACCAAAAGGCCTTAAAGACCACAGCACACAACTAAAATGGAATTCTTCTCTTGGTTAGGGTTAGGGTTACAATGAGATATCTAACCAGATGAATGTCTCATTGTCAAAGTCTACAATCAAGCGCTCACAAGGGTGTAAACCACTGGTGACATTCAATCCTTTGCTGCTTGCAGCAACCTTAGGAGATGAAAAGTAAGATGAAATCAACAGAAGTGCCAAAAACTCCAGTTCCTTCACTGGCCACTTGAGGGTGGGTCAAAAAGGGAGTAAGTCCCCATAGACTGCCATGTTAAAATTCTCAACTTTACAGGATTAAAAAACATGTTTACAACCTGCTAGAAAATATGGATCCGGCTTCTATGGACAGTTTCCCCCTTCATAACAACTGTATGTTTAATCAGTTTGGTTCTAGAATTCGTCCAAATGGCTTAATTTTAGAAGCATGGCTGCTTTGACAGGTGTGCAGCAGTAGGCACGGTTCCTGAGGCATCTCACTTAACATGCATGCCAGATTCCCCGCTTAGTTCAAGCAATAAAATGAACATATATGCCTAACTTGACATTATGAATGATACAAAGAGCAAATTTGATTTAACAGGATTTTTTAAAATCATTATTATTATTATTTTAATGGATCCCCCCACAAACAAAGGGTTTGCTCTCCATTTAAGGCTTTGCCCTCGTCTCTCCTTATTTCTTGCAAACTTGTGTCTTTGATAAAGGAAAAGGAGTGCAATCAGTGAGATCTCCTTCCCACTGTCAAGATTGTTCTATGCTGTTTGCCTTCAGTGTGTAAAAGCTGGGTCATGGAAACTACTCCTCTACACCTCCAAAAGCACCAACAATGAGCATGTGAGCATCGGAACTGGACCACAGAGCAATCACATTTTATGTACATCATGTAGATGGCCGGGTGCATGGACTCCACCCTACCTGGGGAACACATGGCACATGGCCTGGCGCAGGCAGTGTTCTGCTGGGAAACCTTGGGTCCCGCCATCCATGTGGCTGTTACTTTGACACGTACCTCTTTCTAAGTATTGTTGCAGACCATGTACACCATTTCATGGAAACGGTATTCCCTGATGGCTGTGGTCTCTTTCAGCAGGGTAATGTGCCCTGCAACAAAGCAGGAATGGTTCAGAAATGGTTTGAGGAACACAAGGAGTTTGAGGTGTTGACTTGGCCTCCAAATTCCCCAGATTACAATCCAATTGAGCATGTGCTGGATCAAGGGAGGCCCCACCTCGCAATTTACAGGATTTAAAGGGTCTGTGGCTAACATCTGATACCACAGCACACCTTTAGGGGTCTAGTGGAGTCCATGCCTCAATGGGTCAGGGCTGGTTTGGCAACAAAAGGGTGACCAATACAATATTAGGCAGGTGTTTGTAAATCCTAAATTAAATGTCATTCATGGAATCCCTGATTGTTACTTACCTCACTTAACACGCTGAAAACCTTTTTATTATGTTCACCATCTTAATTTTAACATGCTAGCATGTTAAGATGGATGGGGTTTATGGGAGCGTTATTAGTTTTGGAGGCATTTGGTCATAAACCAAAATGATAGATGCAACAAACTAACACATGTCTAGGCTACATGGTAATCCTTGTGATGGTAAAACATTTTTTGTCAAAGCTATAAACAGCAACAACATCTGTTGGACCACCAAAGACTTCTCTGTTGGAAATCCTGACCGTCTGCGTGAATTTCCATTACAATCCATCTGGTAGTAGAGCGATTATTTCAAATGAAAAGGACCACTTTCAAAGTATAAACATCCTTTTTCACAATGATTCCTCATATCATGCATGTTATATAAATACTATCAATCACTGGTACACACTCCCAAACAAACCCACAACAAGACAAAAAAAAAAAAAAAATCACCTAACTCCATGAGCTGTAATTACTCTCAAGTGGAAGATGCGCTGCTGTGCCCTGGGGCTGAGTTGTGCCTATAATAAGCCTTCATCAAGAGCCAACTGAAGAACAATGTCCCACATATCAACCAGCAGTCATCTCAGGCACACAGACAAAAAAAAGAGAGGTGACTCTTTTAAACAACTGTTTATTCAGGATGTTTGCTGAGAAAAGTAAAAAAAAAAAAGACATATATACACACAGGCTTTTGTACCATTGTGATACATTTCGAAATAATTGGAACTACAAATGTAGTGTGCCATCATCCTGTTTCAACATGAATCTAAGTGCAGGTGATGACGCACTAAAACTTTCTGGCAGAAGCAACCGCAATCCACAACTTGACGTGCTTAACAAGCTACTGCCTGCTTGGTGCACTTCTCCCCCTCTTGCAGTGAACTCCATTCTCTCAGTGCACTGGAGGATGTTAACTTATAGAAACAGCATATGTAATCCTGGCTGTTTGCAGTAGTTCTTGAAATACGTAACCAAGAGTGATGAGTGGGAGTCCTGATCGCCTAGCCTTCTGACCTGCGATCTCACAGCCTCAAGTACGCCACCTAGAAACGACAAGCACGAGTTTAGTGAAGCTGAAATCTATGCAGAAACTCACAAGATGGAAAAATAAATGTAACTTCAGCATTTGGTCAAATTCCAGTTTGCAATGGGCAATCGTGCATTTTTTTTTTTTCTGTTGTTGGCCAAACCACAGATGTACTCAATCTCTACAGTCCACTGATCAGCTCAGGAACACATTATCTGCAATTACTGTCTTCAAACAGCAAAAAAAAAACAAACCCAAAAGACACAGGTGGTAGAGATTTAATCAACTTCAAAAACACACATTCAGATAAACAAAGCCCAGAAAACAAATCAGCTCGCCCCATCCTCCCTCTCTCCCTCCATCTGCTATTCCTGGGTGTGTGCCTGCTCCAGACAATGGTTGCGCTCCACTGAGGGCTCTATATTGGGATGATAGATGAGGGCATTTGCCTCACTCAAGGCCCTGTCTTCTCCGTCCCTGTGCCAATGTCTGCTCACTGCTCAAGCGCATCAGTGGTAATTCATACAAATGATAAGAAATGGCAACGAGAGGTGAGCTGCTGCTGCTGCTGTTAAGTCCAAGAAAAAGGAGGCGAAGCAGAGACAGACTTGTGATTGGAGGGGTGCCATCCCTCAGAGTGAGAAGCAGATTAAAACAACACTGGTTTTCAGAACGTTTAAAGAAAAAGCTGTCGTACCTTCCGGAATAATCTGAGGGCGAATTTTTCTGTTCAAGAGGTCAGAACACTATTTGCAGGTTTCTTCCCTTCTGCGACATTAAATTAAATGCTTAAATGATTTGTTTCGCACCGCTGCTCGGCCAAAACGCGTACATTAACTTTTATTAATCTGTGCTTTCACCATTTTCTAACAGATTCCTCATTTACTATTTGAGAAAATAAACAGATTTCTCAGAAAGACTCCACATATAACAGGAACCCTGAAATATGCAACGCACATGAAGAAAGCAAACCTCCCACATCTGTCAAATTCAGTCTGAGGGACTCGGTGATTGCTCACATATAGATAACAGAGGTAAACTGCCAGAATTACCAATTTTCTGGCCCACAGCTTGTTGTTATTCATCTTCGGCATCAACTATGAAATTAAGTGGGTTGAAAACCTGGTAACCTAGTCAAGGTAAGCAGATTTGACCCCCACCCCCAAAGTCACTTGTCTATATTGTCAGAATTTAATTAGAATTTTTAATTAGAATTTAAATTTTTCTTTTTATAATTATTGGAATTTAAAAACAAAAAACTTCTCAGATCAATGAAAGTCTTTTGGGATGCTGACAGCAGATCTGCCTCATTAATATACTTAAGGGTGTCTTTGATCTATCAGAATTCAGATTTTATATATCATCGCACAGCAAATCCTTCAGAGTAATACACCTTGCTGTGGTGAGAGACTACCTTCTAGTTTTAGTTTTCATCTCTACATGACAGCTCTTTAGTTCAGTGGCTTTTACAGTTAAAGTGTGGGGATTAAAGGTACTGAGACAATTACAAGAGGCTGGTTTAAGGAAGTCGCTTGCACAAACAAGCTCTTTGATTCTTGGTGCCAGAGCTCTGCTATCATAACACTCCAAACTTGGCCAGCAGCACTGAGGACATTTCTTTGCCTGTGAAGAACTGAAAAAGGTGTGGAAGAGTAGAAGGTGATGAAAGAAACACAGTGAGTGCCCAGCAGTTAAAACAGATAAGTAAATAACTTTGGCAAAATGAGCAAAGCTGTGTAATAATGCACTGTTACTGCCAACCTCCGGTCTCCCTCCACCTTTATCCTCCAGCAATAATCCAAACTGTCCAGCCACTGGACACGTGAACTTGCTTTTAAGATGTTGAGAATTAGGTGACATGTTTTCCTTTCCCAAATACTGTTTCATAGTTGTTGGATTAATGAGCGTGATACTCTTAACATGTCATAGAAAATGCCATTCGTTAGTTTGTAGAGAACTAAGGGATTTTATTTAAAAAAACAAAAAACAACTGAGGGGGCATGTGAGGGAGTATAAGACAAAGCACTTCTTTAGAGTCTTGTCTATTAGGTCTCCAATAAGAAATGGAGGTAACCAACATAAAATCAACATTAAAAAACAAAACAAAACAAAACAAAAGAATCAACTTTATTTATATCTTCATGTTTAGAAGAGAGTCCAGTGATGTAAACACTTAACTGAGATTAATTCCTCTTCTCATGCGTTGGTCCATGTTCAATGAATCACTACGCATGCATCTTGGAGGAAGTAATTTCTTTCAAAGTGCAGCTGTGTTCCTGATGTGACGCTGTGCTGACTGCAGAAATACTGCAAGGTCGATGGATCTTCCCGGTTCTCCATTGTTCAGCACTGGATCCCTTTTCTGTCTAAGCTATATGCCGTCTCAGTGGGTGTGAGAAGGAGATTAATGAAGCAGAGGGGGAGGAGGGATGTCTGTTCGCAGGTTTAAGAGTGACACTCCGAGCTCGATCTACTTTACACCCCATTACGCTGGCAGGCCCAGGGACACAGGGCGGGGAACCCAGCAGTCCACAAATTCCACATGTAGCATAATAATGGGCTGAGCTATGGTGCAGACTTTGATCTGCTCACACTGACTGAAATTAAACAAAGAAACTCAGATCTAGAAACACACCTGATTCAACACAGTTACCTGCAAACAATGCCAAAGTCCTGTGGTAGTGAAGTTAGGCTGTTCTGGTTGCTACTCATACAGTAAGCTGATGAAAAATAAATATGCAGTGAGGCTTAAATTGAATATATATATATATATATATATATATATATATATATATATATAGATATATATATACACACACACACACACACACACACACACACACACACACACACACACACACACACACACACACACACACACACA
>VVHJ01049300.1:3813-17069 GCA_015107715.1 Tylochromis polylepis | reverse complement strand
GTGCGGCTGCTTTGAGTGTGTGTTTGTGTGTGTGTGTGCGCATGTGTGTGTGTGTGTGTGTGTGTGTGCGCGCGCGCGCCTGTTTTTATATAATTAAATCTCCGAGGGAAATACTGTACTTTTGACTTCTCTGCCAGTTACTTCTCAGGATAAATATCCAGAAAACACTTTACTGGGTCAAAGTTTTCCCTTTACTTTCCTTCTTTAAAGGAAAGTAAAGTTCTACAGAATTTTCCAGTTATTTCAAACTGTATGAGATATTAATAAAATTACAAACAAAGATTTTTTTTTAAAGATCAAACTGTTTAATTCCAGTTTAATGCTGTAAATAAAATTCAAATTTGATGCGTTGAGTGTAATATGAGACAAAAAATGCAGGAAAAGAAGAAAAGTTTCTGCATTTTTTTATTATTACTTTCATAATGCGTGATTTAGCACCACACGCCGTGTTTTACAGCTGGCACACCAAACCTGCTGAACTCCATCTGGTCCAATAAAACAATGTGTTTTGGTTCACCCCACCAAAAGAATGTGCTGTCACTATTGATTAGGCATAATTCCAAGTCCTCTGGAAAGCTTTACTTTGCAAGCAGTGATTTTTCAGCTCTGACATCCCCCGTGGAGACTGACTTCATGCAATGTGCTTTAGGCTGTCTGAGCCATCACCGAAACACCAATTTTCACAGTTAATCTTTGTGCCAAGTAGAAGCATTTGCCTGCTTATTTTTTGATGCCAGGTTGAAAGAAATAGTGTGCAGCATACCATTCTACTTATTTCTAATATGGCAACTGTGCCTTCTCTTCCTATTCCCCATTAGCACTGCTGCAAGTGTTTTTCAGCACCCCGCTTCATCTTTATGAAGCCACAGATGCACAAAGGTAATTATTAAAAGGTTAGTGATCACTGATTCTAAGGAACATTTCATGCTGCATTTCCATGTGCTGGTTTTTTGGGGTACAAGAATCCTCTGACATTCACACACTTGTGAAAACTGTATTTTTGGACAAAGTCTGCATAACTGACCCTCAGTCTGTCTCTATGTCTTAGTGCTGCCACCACCTGTCTGTCTGTCTCATTCTGGTTTTAATCACTCATTCCATCTCCTCTCTGTCTGACTCTCTGTCTACTTTCCTATCTGACCAACGATGCATTCATCTGGCTTATTCTCTGTCTGTGGGGCTCAGACTTTTGGACTCTCTCTAACAGGCTTTCAGTCTCTCGGTCTTTCTGTTTGTTGTAACTTGATCAAGGAGGGTTGTAGAGTCTCACAGGGATTTGCTTCCTGCAGCTTTTCCCTCACTCTCACTCTCCCTTGCAGTCTGTCTCTCAGCATCTCTGCCTGTCAGGATGATAGACCATATCATGGAGCGCTGGTAGAGTCTCATACGGATTTCTTCCCTGCTGCTTCTCTCTCTCTCCCTTTCTCTCCCTTTCTCCTGGGAGGCCAGTGACAAGAAGTTAAAACTCTGTCACTCCCCTCTCTGACAGCAGAGCCGGTTAAAAACTGCAAAAAAAATAATCCCCTGCCCTGTAGGGACAACTCAAATTTAAACATTTCTTACTAAACATTTGCGAACTACTTAGATGTTTGTCAGTTTAGATTTAAGGGGTTTGCAGAAGTCGCGGATGTGTTTTTGATGTCTTAAGCTTCTCAATTCAGCTTGATTTTGAAATAAGCAACTGGAGCAATTTAACCAACTGAAACAGAGCTAAAATAAGATTAGATGAGACAAAATTTGACTTCTAAACATACCTGCTGCTTTAACCAATTAATTTACCTGTACGCTACATACACTACTTAGGATATCATGAAGTTTGCCTCAATACAGGCACCATAATCAAATCAGTTAGGTGCAGCAATTGTTATACATTATATTAGGCTTTATTGTTGGGCAATATTTTCTTTGAGCATAGAGTAAATCAATATACACATAAACCTGTGGGTTTAATACTGTTGTGTATATTTCTAATAAACAGAGCTGAAGAAAAAAGAACCATTCATGTGTTTATCTAACCTCACTAGGGACAGACAGAGTTTCTAGTGCAGCTTTGGTTTTGTTTCATTCAGTGAAGCATGTTTGAATAATTTCGAAGCACTGATCCTAAGCAAAATTTCAGAAATGCAGAACAGTTGATGGATTTCTATTAAAATGGAAGTTAAGTGTTAAAAGAAGCTGGACATGGCTTATCAAAATGTGAAACACCTAAAAAGTGGTGGAGAATTAAAAAGATTACTTACACCGGGGTGCTTCTTAGCATGCTCGACTGCTGCCCGAAACATCATTGCTCCAGTTTACAGAAAATCAGGAACAATGCATGAAAAGAAATGAATTCAGGCCTCTGTTCACAGCAAACACAAGCTTTGCACAGCCGTGCACAGCCGGGATTTAGACCTGTTGCTTTCTGGATGTGGAGCTAGGAGAGGGGGGAGGAGGAGGAGGAGGAGGAGGAGGGAGAGGAGGAGGTTGTTTTACATCGGATTACAGCCACTGCTGTTCCCCTGTTGGGTAATTACACTGAGCTGGACACTGGTTAATGGTTTGTCTTCAAATGGAAAAGTTTCGCCCTAGTAAATTGTTATTTGATATGCAGAAAAGAGACATTTGATGCTATCAGGCCATTCAATTAAAAGAAGTAGAGACCTGCAGAGACCTCAGAGGCGTTTTCCCTACCATTTCCTTCACTGTGTTTAAAGACTTGTCGGTCATTTGGGAGCTGACTAAAGGAAATGGAAAACCATTTGAACGCTGCGTCCTTTTAAAGGCCATTAGAGAATATGGACCCTTGTCAGATCCACAAAGAGAAGACCCAAACACATGGACGAAGTCGTGAATGAGGATCATTCTTGCGTGAGCGTGTTTTGATCCTGAATAATTAAGTTACCCAAATGTTCATTTGACTGTTGCTAAAATACAGTTTACACAGTCTTGATAAATGTGTTTTTTGTGATGTGTCCATGTTGCGTACTCTTTAGCAGCAGAGTCTCTGGGTTTGACTTGGCAACCAAAGTCAAGGATGCTCAACCAGCATGTTTGGCTTGTTTCAGCACTGTCAGAGAGCTAGATGCACACCAAGTATGTGAAATGTGTCAACTCAGCATAACCCATAGAAAAAAATGGGGAAATGTAAAAAGCAAACATAACCCAGTTTAGTCTGAACACCAGAAGTAACACGTACCCTTCACATTACAGCCATTGCTGTGATTAAATAAAGGTAAAACCATCAATCAGCAGAGGTCAGGGCAACGACGCTTATCAGCTACACTGTTGTGTTTTGAAGGGCTATTGCACTGATTGATGATGAAAGAAGTAGAGCTGCTAACGTACGTGTAGCGCACTCACGTAAAATGCACGCTGCTTTTGGTCATCAAAAGAAAATGTTCCAGTCTGCCTAATGGACCCGTGTCTCTGATTCACTGCACTTCAATTTAATTAGAAGTGAAAACAAATACAACTCAATTTAATAAACGAGATCCTCACTTTCAACTCCACAGACGTGTTGTCCCAGATGTCTGAGCTAGATAATAAAGCAGCATCATAAAAACCACATGATGGCCACTGTGGGTAAAACAGGTTTAAATAATTTTATGTCCACACATGGAATGTTTTAATTTTTTAAATGATATTTAAGCCTTTTTTTCCTTACAAATAAAAATGGATCATTTGTACAGCTAGACCTACAAGGTTTTTCATAACAGCAGAGACTCGTTATAATGACTTCATCGGTCAAAGACAAGGTGCCTGCAAAAGGTAATGAATCCCAGAGTGAGACAGGGCCATGGTCCCTCCTGTCAAAGTATAGTGTGTGTGTGTGTGTGTGTGTGCGTGCGTGCGTGCGTGCGTGCGTGCGCCGTAGTGGTAGTCAGACCTTTTGCAAATTGCAAATGAGTGCCTGGAACTACTCTCTAAGAGACTGTGTGTTTAGTGCCTGTACTGCTGATGTTGTGGAAACATCAATCTTTGCACACAGTCACACTTTGTGGACTTGACTTCCTTTCAGGGCAAAAGTTAAGTGGTCAACAAACAAAAAAACTGTAAAATATGAATTAATTATAAATAAATACTTTTTTTAAATTAAATGGTTTTAGTATCCAGCACAGTTTTCCAGCTGGCTGATTTGGATTGTATAAAGGACATGATTATATATAAATCTGCTCACATCAAGGTTTGTGGGAAGAGAGTTTATCAAATGTGCTTTTTTGGTGTTTTGAGTACAGCAATATAAATCGCTTTTAGTTGAGTTATATTTAGGAGAAGTCAGACAGCTAATATTTCAAATACTTCCACAAAACAAGAGCTTTATAATGATGAAAGCATCTAAATTTGGTTTGGGGTTTAAAATTGAAAATGCTAAAAGGACAGCACAAGGTTAAAAATTAGAAATATGATTGTTTTGGTTTTTTTAAATATATCCTCGTTGTTAATTTTATACTGGGAAGTCCTTCACTACAGTGATGCATCGCTTCTTTCTTCAGTATGTGTTTGGGAACTTTGGACACCAGTTTCTGTAGTTTTAAAAGCAGCAGCAATTCAGCTCAGCTTGGTGCCAGCTTTGTCATTTTTTGTTTCATAATGCAGGTTCAGACCTGTTACCTAACAAATGTTTAGCAGGTCTGAACTGCAGCTAGGCCACTTCAGTACTCGAACGTGGTCTGGGATGATCTTGCTGAAATAACCATGGCCTTCTGGGTTTCCTGGTCTTCTTTTATAATATTTAGGCGTGCATTCTTTTATGCACAGCTCTCTTAAGGTCTCGCCACAGGATTTCAGTCAGGTTGAGGTCTGGACTTTGACTGGATCATTGCAGCACCTTTATTCTTTTCTTTAGCTTTAGCTGTTGGACAGATAGCCTCACATCTGACTCTAGAATACTTATATATTATATACTTATACATATTATATATATTGTATAAAATATATTTGAGATGACTCGAGGTGCCCAAGGTCCTGTGGCTGCAAAACAAGCCTAAATCATCACCCCTCCACCACCATGCTTGACTGTTAACATGAGGTGTTTGTGCTGACATGCTGTGTTTGGTTTTCAACAAACATGGTGCTGTTTATTATTAAGACATTGTTCCAGAAGTCGTTTTGGAGAGAAGAGACTTTCTCCTGACAACCCTTCCAAGCAGACCACACTTATTCAGTGTTTTTCTAATTATACTGTCACAAACTTTAATATTTAACATGCGAACTGAGTCCTGTAGAGACAGAGATGTATCTCTTGGGTTTGGTTTGGTTTGGTTTTGGTTTTGGTTTGTTTTGGTTTTGGTTTGATTTGGTTTGTTTTGGTTTTGGTTTGTTTTGGTTTTGGTTTGGTTTTGGTTTGTTTTGGTTTTGGTTTGATTTGGTTTGTTTTGGTTTTGGTTTGTTTTGGTTTTGGTTTGATTTGGTTTGGTTTGGTTTGGTTTGGTTTTGGTTTGTTTTGGTTTGTTTTGGTTTTGGTTTGATTTGGTTTGTTTTGGTTTGATTTGGTTTGTTTTGGTTTGGGTTTTGGTTTGTTTTGGTTTTGGTTTGATTTGGTTTGGTTTGGTTTGGTTTTGGTTTTGGTTTGTTTTGGTTTTGGTTTGTTTTGGTTTTGGTTTGATTTGGTTTTGGTTTGGTTTGGTTTGGTTTTGTTTGGGGTTGAACAGCCTGGCCTTGGGGAGAATATGCTGAGCATTCTCACGGTAGAATGACGGACTTCAAACTGTTTGGAAATTGACTTATAACCCTTCCCTGATTGATGAGCAACAGTTGCTTTTGTTGCATTGTTGTTGACGTCTTTATTCTTTGGTATTGTGTTAAAACAAACATAATGGCTGCAGACGAGCAAACATTCAAAACTGATAAAACTGCTTCAGTAGTGACGCTCACACTGTTTTAATTTACATTTTACTCCACAACCAAACTTCTAAAGAACAGGATTTTCTTTTCATTTGTGACTCTGTGACATGTTGTGCTTGTCTGATGTAAAAGTGCTGAGTGTTGGTGACGTATAGCTGTAACTGTCATTTCTGTTTCTTAAAGATAAACAGCTATAGGGGTCAGCTGGAACTAGTTTTATGGCCATCCACACCCTGAGGATGCAGGGTACAGCCCTGAGGGATAAAAGTGTGTCTCTGTCCTCTTTTTTGATCCATGTGAGATAAAGCTCACAGGCACTATTCTTTTATGTCTGTGTTTATATTTCCTTTCAGTACTGTGCAGTCAGAGAGGCAAATGACAACAATAATAAGGATATATCCAGTGAGCATTTTACAGCTGATGAGGAGACAGATTCCAAATATTTTTTTTAGTATAAAAAGCATAGCCTACTTTTGCCTTCAAAGGCAACTCTGGAAAGTTTGTAGTTCAGTTCAAGTCACTTACAAAGGTGTGAAAAAAGTGACAGGCTTTCACTGAGCTAAAAACTGTTTTAAAACATCCACAAACTTCTCAAAGTGCTCCTGCAGAACAGCCAACTTCCCTCTGTGAAAAACATATAGTATTTTCAAACAAAAAAAGCCTTTAAGATCTTGAAAAAAAATTCAGCTTTTGCATCACACAGTACCTTGACTAACACTACAAATATTCATTGGCAACAGAAAAGTGGCTTAAACAGCTGGAATCTTCTTTAAAGGTTACTTATTTGTGCTTTTGAAGTCGGTTACTATATGGCTCCTTTGCCAATAGTATGAATATGAGCTTGCAATAGCCTCTGTTCTTATGTATAAATACTCCAATGATTTTGAGTACACTATCCTTACAGTAATTTTATCTACTCACAGACTGTCCATGTTCTCTGTCAGTGCAGGAAATACCAGCTGTGTCAGGGTCAATCAGCTCCGAATGTTGATGTTATTGTATAGCATCTCCATAAAGCTCCTCTGGTTGGACAGCAGCCAGCATGTCTGTTGAAGATGAATCGTTAAATTCCCAGTCTGGGAGTCAAGAAACTCAAGACAATGATACATGATAGAATTTTCAATGGAGCAATAGATTTAAATTCACACAAAATCTAACATGATATTAATGTGTTTTTACTTTGAACGACCACATCAAATGTTTGTTTAGCAAAAATATGAGTCATACCCACAGATTACAAGCGCAGACAAGTCACTTTCTTACAGTGCAGTCATCTGCAGGGAAACCTTGGGTCTTTGCATTTGTGCAGATGATGCTTTTGACACACACCATGTAAACTTGCAGACCAAGCAGACAGCAACAGCATTCCCCTGGGAAAACGGGGCATCCTGTTACACTGCAGGAAGTGCTCAAGAAAGGCTCGAGGAACACAGTAAAAATCAGGTTGTAGACTTGGACTCCAAACTGCCCAGGTGACATCTAATCAAGCATCTGTGGGATGCCTCTGAACTATCAGCCAGGAAATCAGGGTTAGAGGATCATGTTGGAACCATCATTTCACCTCTTTTCATTTTCACTGGTCGTTAAATGTATTAATTTATTTGTGATAAAGAAAAATCACCTTTTTGAAATAAAATATCACCTTTTGCAACATTAACTGCATTTTGAAAAGTTTCTGTAGAGAACCAAAGTGAATTTTAATTTTAAAACTTAACTGTGGGTGCTTATAGGAGCTTGCACTAATGGGGGGGGGAGTCTTATTCAAGACAGCCACTGGAGCGGCATGTCAGAGTCAGACTGACAGCAGCTGGCACAGTGAGCTCCGGGAAGGGGAAGAGATACTGAAGTGACATTTGCAGGCAAAACAAAAAACCAAGCCCTGTTTAAATGTAGTTGGACTTTAAAATGATAAAGAAGTACATGAACAATATGATCTCAGTCATTAAGTGTCTCTAAATCAGCAGGTTTAAAGCTGGAGTCACCCTCATGTTTGCATGTGTGTTTATAGTTTAAAAAAAAACATGACTGACAGGAGAGAAGGCATGGGGAGAAATGGAGGAGCTGTCTGCAAGAAAACATCACAGACTCACTGTTACTCGGTTTACATCATTCGTAACTATGCCAACAATACACTCTGCTGACAGGCTATTTCATATATTGCAACCATGAAGACCTCTTTGAACTGGCGGGGAAGTGGATAATTTCACCGAGCATCTTTCTGGAATACAACAAGCTTTACACAGAAACAATAAAATAATGGATATTGGCCAGCCATTAAGAAAAATAATACCTTTTGTGCATCTGTCACAGCTCCAACTCCAGGTCATTATTTTTTCCTCTCCTTTTACAACAAGACTGTGACATGTGCTCTGAGCTGTCTGGCGTTCCTGCTGACCTACAACACTGGAGCTCACAAATAAATCCTCCTAATTGGACACTGGCCAACCTGGTGGCACAAACAGGGTGCAAGACAGAGCAGGCTTGTTTAAGAATACACAAGATCTGCATGGTGTACCTACAGTATCAGCAGCAGTGCTTGACTTGTGCATCACTGCTGTATATAGAGTGTGGAATAACTGGGCGAGAAGAATAAGGCCCCAGGAGATCCTAACCTCAGAAAACTGTTAGGATTAAAGAGATTTTTGTATTTTTTTAGAATCTCAACTCAGTCAGACATTATTCACCTGCTTTTTATACCAAGCAAAAAGCCACCCAACAGCCTCTAGTAGCCCACATAAATGCTGTTCACTGAATGTTAAAGAGAAGGTGGAGAACATCTGCTGGTCCCCCCCCCCGCCTCAAAATCATTAGGAAAGCCTCGCTGGACTGCAGCGTAGCCATAGAAATAAATCCCTGTTACTAGCTTTTACACATAAAAGATTGCCTTGTTTTTCCCCTTTAATCCCTCTAGTTACATTTGAGCCAATCAACCTGCAGTCACTGGCCTGTGTTGCCTCTGATTAGCCAAGTTCAGCCCTGCTGTGGAAACTGGGGGCCATTTTATGAGTGGGGTCGCCACACAGTTGTTTGAGGAAAAGCAGAACGTTCTGATCCTTGAGCACAGTTTAACGCCACATGATGCTATTAGACTTCAGAGGCCAGCCAGGTTCATAACGAGGACCGAGAAACAATGCAATGTACACACCCTCCAAGACAACTCACAGTGTGTCAGACAAGACTCAAAATCTTCAGATGAGTGTGGAGGTATAGATATACTCAACATACGCCAACAGCAGACCAGATTCACCTGCTGTCCAACGATTCTATGAGAATAAAGTTCATTCAAGTTTTAGCATTAAAGGAAATCTGTGGTAAGAATGTGTCTCCTTCAGTCTGGCTCTCATAAACTGTTAGTACAAAACACTAAAATAGAGGTTAGTTTAATACTGCATGTAACTGTATGATAGTGAAGCCAGAGTAAGATTTTGTGTTCATTTGTGCCATCTAGTGGTATAACAATATACTGCAACACACTTTTTTTTTCTTCTTTTTTTTTTACATTTAAAGAGCCCATCTACTTTTACCTCAAAATATTTTATTACATTATTCTGGTGGCATTTGGAACAGAACAGAACTTTACTCTCCACATTAGTGGAAAATTGTGTGCGAGTCACCAAGTCACAAATCAGTTCATAATAAAAATACTGGTAGTAATCGGCCCACAGTCACACAAATGCATATATAAAACTTCAGTACAAATATATCACAGAATCTTATAACTCGGTATACTAATTGCTTTTGGCACAAATGATCCCTTATACACCTTTTGGCTAGCTAGAGGCTTCCTATGAAGTCGTCCTGAGGGCATTAGTTCAAAATAAGACTGTTATGTGGTCTTATGCTCTCTAATCCCTTTAACACCCACAACAGTATTAATATCTTCCAGGGTTGAATTACTGGTCAGATTTTCTATAATCTGGGACTTAGAGCTCAAAAAGCATTTTCTTTTATAAAAACCTACGGGACAAAGTATTAAAGCTGGCATGAAGGAATGTATTCATTAAAGTTAGGGAAAATAAACTGGCTGCATGTATAAACAGCACTAGAGGTGTTTGAGGGAACGTGTGTGAGCATTCAGTAAACTGAATATTTAACTAGAAAAGGCGAAAAGAAAGGAGAGAAGAAACAAAGAAGGGACAAAAGACTGGAAACATCAGATTTCTTTGACAATCAAATAAAAAGAGAGTTTCCAAGATGGGAAATGTTTTTTAAAAACACACATGCAAAAATAAAATTATATTTACACAATAATACAGAAAATATCCTCGGCCTTTAATAATATTCATTTGATGCCTGTTCAATATGAACTCTTGTGATTTCACCAAGAACAGTGGTGTACAATATTCCTGATTAAGTTACAGTTATGTTTAGACAGGACATTTCCCGCCTCTCTGAAGCTTGTTTTTAGGTTTTGTTTCCCACCGTCTCAAAGACCAACGTGTTCAGCAGGGCTGACAGCAGCTTTCTGGCGGTTACTGAAAAAGCACGATCGGAGTCGAGATGAAGGAAAGAGGACAAAGTGAAATCCTTCACTTTGTCCTGAAATTATTCCTGAACTTTGGACACATCGGGGGGGATATCAGAGAGGTTTGCTTCACGTGGTAACGGTGGTAACATCAGCAACAGCACTAGAAGAGGAGGTGGAGAGGGTCGGGTCTGACGTAACCATGGTGATGGCAGCAGGAGCTTCTGTTGATGTTTGCATTGTAATGGATGGCTCAGCAGGGCGAGCGGGTTTAGCGATCTTCATGGGAACGAAAGCGTTGGAGGCGCAGTGCTCGCTCAGATACTCGCCTCCTTTCTCCTCGTAGTCCTGTTTGCTGATCCATCCCTCTGACCCTGCTCCAGGCGGGTGCTCCAACGCCCAGCTTCGTGCTCCATGCCAGGCATCCAAGGCTGGACAAGACGCCATGGTCACCTAATGAAGAAGTTTTAGGTTACCTTCAGATGATTTCAACAACAATCAAAACATCTGAAAGGACTGGACAGTTTAGCTGGAGTGATTTATCCCATAATTTTTCCCGTAACTCACTTATTTTCTTTGAAACAAGCTCTTTTACTTCATATCTAACTGTATACACTATTTACATACACTCACTGGACACTTCATTACGTACACCTTGCTAGTACTGGGTTGGATCCCTTTTTCCCCCTTTAGAGCTGCCTTAATTCTTCAACCAAGTGCTGGAAATATTCCTCAGGAGATTTTGGTCCATATTGACATGATTTGTCGGCTGTGGAGGGCGTTCATCAACAAGGCATTTTTGCTCAGAGAACAGTCGCTCACTGGATGTGTTTTCTTTTACAGACCATTTTCCTTAAACTGTGTGGGAAAACCCCTGTGGAGGGACAATGTTCAAAATCACTTAAATCACTTTTTTTCCTCCATTCTAATTCTGGGTTTGAACTTCAGCGGGTGATCCTGGTCATGCTATGTGCCTGCATGCACTGAGTAGCTGCCATGTGATTGGCTGATTAGATATTTGCACTAACAAGCAGTTGAACAGGTGTACCTAACAAAGTGTATGGTGAGTGTACATTAGATCATTTATATTTATGTCACATCCCATGTTGAACTCTTTGAATTTTCCCATTTTCAGCTTTAGAAAAATGTTTGAGCTGACGACTTTAAAGAGACACTTTGGGGGGGGGTTGCGTTCCTTTACTATGTTCAAGTTTGTTTGTTTTTTTTGTTGTTTTTTTAAACAGAGAAAATCAGTGTTCTGGTTCAAACATGAAAACTTAGTCCAGGGTTTTACCGCCACCTGACAGCTCTTGTTTGTGTTTTTTGTGGTTACTGTTTGAACTATATTAGATTTTTTTTCTTATCAAAAAAGATTTCAGAAATTCTGACAAACTAACAGGGTAACATAACAGGGTTTTAGGAGAGCACAGGCTGTACCTTGAAGTGTGACTGAAAGGGTCTCATGGCCAGCAGTTCTCGCTCTACTCTCTCTTTCATCCCAGGATACTGCATATTCCCTCCAGTCAGAAATACGTTGCTCACTAGCGCCTCCTGCTGCTCTGGAGTGTACCTATTTGTGATTAAAGCATCAGAGCATCATTAACAAAATAAACCCAACACAAGTAAAAAAATAAATAAATAATAATAATAATAAAAATAATTTTTAGAAGATAAAACATAGTATTTTCTGGCTCCTTGTGATAATTTCATCAGGATGAGGTTATGTGTTTATACAACTTATCTACATACTTGTGCTTTTGTGTACAGCCATTACATCCCATCATTACCTGGCCAAAACATATTGCAGAGTCTCCATCAGTCCCATCTGCTCCTCTCCAGTCAGCGAGGGCTGAAACAAAATCTCTGGACACCGCAGACGCTCCGTCCCCACAAAGAGCTGGTGGTACGCCGCCATGTTGAATGCGGGCTGGAGAAGGAGGAGGGAAAAAAAAAAAGTTCTCCTTCATTAACAAGAAGTTGTGACAAGTATTGACACCACCACACGTTTCAAATGTTGCAATAGCAAAGTTATGCTCAAGAACTACTAGAAGTTTTTCTACACATTTTGCCACACATGACCGCAGCAGGTATTTCCCTGCACAGCATTAATGAGGCTCTACATGTCTCTGAGACATTCAGGTATCCTGTGCCATTACCTGAACCACATTAGCAGGTTTTTCTGGCAGCGAGTCCTCGGGGAAGTCAGAATCCATCAGGGCCACTCCATCTGTCTCGTCCATCGGCTGCTCCAGCTCTGACACCTGACAGAGAGCGACAGAACAGCCTCAGGCTTCGTGTCAGCAGCACTACATCCACCACAGCAATCAAGCATAGATGCTGTAGAGCCTTGCAGCACAGTTGTGATAATGACACTTACACCTAATTAATTATTGGATCATTTCAATTTGACTTGTGCTCAGTAGTCATTTTCAGTGTAATTTGACAACTTGAGCTCTTCTTCTGGACTATTTCCATAACCATCTAATTATAGATACAGTGCTAACGCTGTCATATGCTCAGGTCATATATAGCATTCTTCTATTAACTGCTTTTTCTTTCCTGCTTTATCCAAATGCTAATTCAGACAGAGAGACTGGAAATGTGGACACGCCACATGCAAAAACATGTCAGTACAACCGAATTCTATTTTTTAAAAGTGATGGCAGAACATTTACCTCTGCCTTTCCCTCTGCTCCATCACTGTGCAGCAGCTTCTGTCTACCCTGCTCTACAGCCAGCTGCAATTTGTTGATGTATGACTGCAGCTCCTCGGCTGAATCCATGTTAAGCTCCACCAGACTCTTGTGAAACTGATCCAGCAGGCCATCCTCCAGCAGCTCCTGCATACACACACACACACACACACACACACACACACACACACACACACACACACCTCTATGATCAGTAGGTGATATCCAAAGATATTGAAAAAGGATGAACAAACTCTAAACAGAATTAGAGT
>VVHJ01049286.1:0-10937 GCA_015107715.1 Tylochromis polylepis | reverse complement strand
AAGTAAAATAATGACACCATAAAGATGGTTTGTTTTTCTGTTATTTAAAAGAGGTAGTAGTTTATTTTATTCCTACCTGTAATTTATTGCAGTTTACTTTTATTTGTTTAATTGTTTACAAAAGGTTTGAGGTGTGAAATAAACTGCAATGGAATTTGAAAAGTAAATATGGGTGTGTGTGGTTGGAGGATGTGTTTGTGCCTGGGGGGGCGATTTTCTTGTAAAAACAACGGGGGGCCTAGCAAAAAAAGTTTGGGATCCACTGTGCCAGACAATCCTTATGAACGTTGCCTAGATGTTTTTGTTGGACTTGGAACACGATAATTGTTTTATATAAAATGTATGTATTTTATATAAAATATATGAAATAAGGAAAACACAATCATGATGAGTAAGAAGGGTGAGAAAAAAAATTTAGATTTTTGATCTCTCAATCTGTAGGATATTTCTTATTTTACTGCTCCATACACTGATTCAACTGCATCATTTGGTACCACTACCAAGAGGTTATATTTTTGGCTTGCGTCATTCTGTTTGCAAACACAGAATGATGTGTTCACCATGCAACCAGTTATACAGATTTTATGCACAACTATTGTTTAACTTAAACACACACACACACACACACACACACACACACACACACACACACACACACACACACACACACACACACACACACACAAATGTTTATTTTAGAATACTTTTTGTATTGTATGCGATAGTCTGGTTGAACCACTATCTGTACATCTATCACAACCAGCTTTAAGTGGTTGGTGTTTGAGCCATGTTTTTAGTTTAAAACAACATCTAAATGATACAAGGATGCCTTCAGGCTATCTTACTTTTTACACCAGGAAAATATAACTCTTTAAATTAATAATTTTAATTTCAATTGCTAATTGAGTTGCTGCCTACCTTGGCCAGCAAGGTAGGCAGCAACTCAATTAGCAATAGTTACACATGCTTATAACAAACCCACAAATGCACGCTACAAAATGCACAAAATAAATATACACACATACAAGAAATAAAGAGAAAATTATGTTTTACATCTTCAAGAAAACAAAAAGACAATATGTTTGTTTGAGTGGAGAGCGCTGTCAGTACACACTGCTTGTTCTTTCATACCACGTGACCTAAAGTAAGTGTGGAGTATATATTGGGAAAATAGCTGACCCAAGAATGGACCCATGGAGGGTACCATAGAGCTGACCTGAACTCTTCAACTGCATCAGATAAAGTTCTGTGGAGCAGATGGAAAGCAGCCTAAAGCAGTGGCACTGATGCACTGGCCCAGAGAGTAGGAGTGAATGATCGTCTGTGTCAAAACCTGCACCAAGATCTAGGGGAACTAAAACAGGATTTTCCACCTTAGTTACTAAAAGCAAGTCATTCATCACCTTGAGCAGAACTGCCTTGCTGCTATGAGGTGCAAGGAAGGCAGATTGAAATTCCTATAGAGACTATTATTGCCAAAAGGGTAACTAATCAGTTGCTTTTTCCCCCAAGAACCTTGTTCAGAAATGGAGTTTGGTGAGTAGGGAGCAGTCATGAATACTTAATTGGAGTGGGTGGATTCTAAAAATAAATGTAAAAGTGTGTAGATTAAATTTCAAGATTTATTAAATTTTTTTTCTTTTTTTGGGGTGGGGGGGGCAGTCTGAGCCTTCAAATTCTTCTTGTTAGGGTGGTAGACATATATCAAGCCTTGTTATCAATCTGGTCAGGGTTTATTAGTTAAACTATCGCACATCTAAGCAGTATAGCTGGAGCTTCTTGTACCTTATCGAGCCAAATGCGCCCATACACTGCACTACACAGGTATTTTAGGTTCTAACTTTGAAATATAAGGGATTATATAAGCGACACTACTCTAATTTAGTGCCAAGTGATAGATAAAAGGTAAAAAAGGGTTGCTTTTCTTCTCTCTGCTCTTTTACAGGGTTGTCAAGCTCCATTACAGCAGGAGACAACCTTCCAACCTCACCTCTCGGAGCATTCGTGCTGCTCTACAGCACACCAGTCACCAGCCATCCTTTTGCTATCTAATGCATAATTTGGTGCCTAATTTGACAGTCTTCACTTCAGCCTGTTTTGCCTGTAGCTCCTCAGTCAGCAGAACAAGCACCGTGTGTACCGCGTGCTATTTTTATCTGAGTGCACATCTCTTGTTGATAGGTAATTGTTGAAAACCCTTGTCTCATCAGAGTCTGGGAGCCTGGCATTGTGCGGTAAAATAAAATAAGGTCACAGCAATGGGCTTTATTTGCTGTATTATGAGTTTGAATGTGGTAGAGAATGGTGTTTCAAGACATGGAGAAAACTGAAACGGGAGCGAGGCTGCACATCAAACTGTTACTCCCCATACTGTATTTCTGCACCTTATTTGGGAAGCCAGTCCAATTACTACACCCGAGGCCTTCACCAGCAACTCTTGCAGAAGTCATCCGATTATCCTTTTATAGTTATGAACCCAAATCCCCACCGCCAACCCCCCTCCCTAAAATCCTATTTGTTGATAACCCTGCCTGTGCCGGCTTAAGAAATCTGAAATGAAACCCGGGGAATACTGTCCAGTGAAGTTGCCATTCTCTCAAGTAAACACAATGCCATTATATCTGCCTGTAATGAAATCGACCAGCACAGGCCACTCTGTCTCATCTGCAGTCATTGCTGGCACTCTGGAGATGGACTCCCTGTACGCATTCACTGTGTTGAGTGTTTTATCAGCAAACAATGATTCAATGCTTTGTGGTCTACCACAAGCTGTGCTTCTCACACATCAAGTGGAGTGCTATTAGGGAATACTTGGGGTGAGGTGCGGTGGGGGCTAGTGTCTAAGGATGAGGTCTCTTTGCAGTGCAGGAATAGTGCTGACTGAGCCATCCTGATAGACAGGCCACATCTCTATTCAGAGCTCAGTGAGGTTTGGGAGTCCTATGCGACAATAGCAGTGTTTGCCAAAAGGGGGGAAAGCAAAATAAATGCTGATTGACTTTTGGGGAAAAGTCCTCAGATTGGTCTAAAAAAAACTGTAGATATTCTTTTTGGAAATGTATAGTTGTAGAGTAGACCTTATTTAGCAGCCCAAATGTCTGCAGGCACAAATTTTGACTTTTGACACTCCATTTTAGCATAACATATAGGAGAAAACTAAGTGGTACCAAATCACTCAGACGGCAGTACATTATAGTGTGGAACAATCTTTTGTGTCTATTTTGCTTGACCTTTGGATTTCTTCAGTAAAAAGAGCAATTGATCGGCAAGTGCAAGAACCCAAACTGTACCGCAGCTCAATTCCCATTACTGACCTGCTGATGAACTGTTTACTTTTTCAACCAGACGCTCCCACATTATATTGTACTTTTTTAATAGTTACAAAAAAAATTGCATATGCTAGGAAGCAAGTTTCACACAGTGTTGTGCATGCTCTCTGTGGGGGTTTATCAACTAACAGTTCAAAGAGAAAGGTAAGATTCTCATCCAGCATGAATATTATACAAAACAAGTTTCTGCAACGTTTTCATGCTGAGATATTCAGATTTCCTGTTGCGTTAAGCAAAGAAAGGTGGCAATGGTACTCCTGATTTTACCAGCACTTACTATGCAGATAAAATCTGTTTGCCTGCCACACTTTGAGGAGAAAAATTGCATTTGGATTTTAGAATATTCTGGAAAGCATTCAGATGCATACAGTACAGTGCAAATGTCTTGAGTCACCCCTCTTTTCCAAGTCACCAAATGATGCTTTTAGATCCCTATTTTGCTGGGAAAATGGGAAATAGACGAAGCTATTTATTGAAATGTGCAAATATACGTGGAAATACAGTGTATAAGGTAAAAGCAGAGCTTAAAAGTCAATATGTGGTTTGATCCCCTTTATTCCTCAACACTGCTTAAAGAAATTACAAGTTCAGGCTTGAATTCAGGCTTCTTCAGGATTATTTCCCAAGGCTTCTTAAAGGATATTCCAAAGCTCTTTTTTGGATGTTGGCTGCCTTTTGTTCTGTTCTCAGCCAAGATGATCCCACACTGCTTCAATAATGCTGAAGCAGTGTGGGCTCTGGGGAGGCCGATCCATGACTGATAGTGTTCCACTGTGTGTTTTTCTATCCACGTGAGCGTTTACTGCAAAGCAGTATGTTTGAGATCATTGCCATTCTGAAACATGAAGCCACTGCCAATTAGATGCTTCCCAGATGGTATTGCACGGTGGAAAATAATTGGTATGTAACTTTCTTTGTTCATAATTCCATCAGTTTTGACAAGATCCTCAACACCGCTGGTTGAAATGCAGCCTCAAACCATGACAGAGCGTCTGGTTATTTTTTTTTTTTTTATTTATTTTTTTTTTTTACAGATTGTCATTGTTAGTCTTGATTATATTTATGACAATTTGAACTAAAAATGTCATATTTGCATTCATTTCATCAGACCTGATGTCACTGATTTTCAGTCCAGTTCACATGTAATTTAGCAAATCTCAGCCTGATGCCTCCACCCTGATGAGGCTTCAGTGAAGAGTAGTTGGACAAGCTGAAGGGCCACATGCATCTTTCAGATGGTGTGTTAGGTCTTTGACAGAGTTTTTCCCATTTCTTAAGGATATGACTTTGATATAGTGTTCATCTGCTATAGATTAGTTTTAAAGCCTGCTACTTCTTCTTTTGTCCACTACTTGTTTAGTTTCCTCATTTTTTAGGACACACCATATGTGAAGTTTTTGGCTAATAGTGCTTTTCAATTTTATGTCTGTCAACCTGTGTTATCTTTAGCTTTTTTCATAGAGTCAGCAAAAGAAATTGGAACATATTATGTGTTTTTGTGACAGGCTGCTAATACACTGATGTCAGACACTGGACGAGAAAGCCTGGCTCACAGTCTACGCTCTAATTCATCCCAAAGGTGTGCAAGCAGGTTGAGGTCAGGACTCTGTGCAGGCCAGTCAAGTTCTTCCACACCAATCTCACCTATCCATGTCTTTATGGATCTTGCTTTGTGAACTGGTGCACAGTCATGTTGTAACAAGAAGGAGCCATCTCCAAACTGTTCCCACAAAGTTGGGAGCATGGAATTGTTCAAAGGTTGAATGCAGCTGCTCGGCCATAGAACCCATTCCCTGAAGGTCTCTACGCACTGTTCCTGAATTAATCTGAAAGCCACAACAAGTTTGGAAATCTGTAACGACTGACTCTGCAGAAAGCTGGAAACCTCTGCACACCATATGACTCATCATCTGCTGATCCCGCTCTGTGATTTTACATGGCCTACCACTAACAGCAGACTGTGAAATAGTAGTGAGGAAATTTCACGTCTGGACTTGTCACACAGGTGGCATCCTATCACGGTCCCATGTGGAATTCACTGAGCTCCTGAGAGCGACCCGTTCTTTCACAAATGATTGTAGAAGCAGTCTGCATGCCTAGGTGCAAGAAAGCTCCTTGGAAGCAAGGTATAAAGAAATGAGGGATGTTGCAAGACTTTTTGCACAGTACTGTACACTGGTTTTAGGTGTTTACACTGCAAGCTTTGCATCATCATGGCATGTACTAGTAATGCTGTTTGATCGTATTTGCCTTCTAGGTGAAAATGTGCTTGGAAAAAATACTCAGAGGGACAGAAAGTGAGTAAGTAAAAGATTTATTCTCTTGAGTTCATCATCAAACATACTCTAGCAATTCCTTTTTCTTTTTTTACTTACAGTACCAAAGCACTGACTTTTAAGCATCTTCTTTTTTTTTTAAGGGTGAGCTTTTCAAAACCTTTTCTTCCTTTTCTATTATGCGTTTTATGTTTGTACATAACAAACTGTAATTTGAAATTTCATATACAATGAATACTTTTTGTTTTTAGCACTTGTAAAGCAGTCTACACTGATAAATGGTTTATGAAATACTGCCACTTGGTTGTTTCATATATGACAATGTTCTAAGTGTTTTTTAATGTCTTTGATAACCCTGTTTTTGCATGTGTGTATGTGTGCTGTATTTTTTAACGTTTTTTAAAAACAAAATAAAAATAACTAAAGAAATACACATGAAAATCATTTGAAAATTGGTTGAAAATTCAGCGAGTTATGTTGTGAACAGACCTCCTGCCTCCATAAACATGCATTCAGAGACATGGCCATCCCGTAACAATATGGCAGCTGCACTGAAGCACAAGATTCAGCAGCGAGGTAATGGAGCTAACAAAATGCAGTCTGGTTACAATCGTAAATATGTTTTGTTCTTTTGTGTGGTTGAAGTAAAGAACAATGTATCGCACATTCTTTGTTTTAAGTTTGCAAAGTAAAAGAGTTGGGATGGTAGAGAGTGAAGCATATCAGGAGCAGTAAATCTATCAAAACTTAAACAAAAAGAAATATTGTTTAGCCTCTGTAATTTGCACGTAAGCTTCTGGTGGATGTTAAGATTAGGATTGGCATTTTATGGCTATATTTACAATGATGCATTGAGGAGGACAACACTTTTTTGTCTCTGGAAGAAATAAAAGACGATATCTGGACCTCCGTGTCTTCGGTCTTATTTATGCCCATGGCTGGAATGACTTGACAACACAGCTTCCATTTGGGGCACCAGAGAGAAGTAGTTGCATTTCCAGATGGCCCTGACTTGGATTAATTTGGGCACAACATTTAAATGAGTCAGCAATAACATTCACACACCTTGCCATATTTTCAGTGTGGAATCATGACATCGAGGAGTGTGGAGTGCTGTCTTTCACACTAGGAAAGTTACTTGCTACCTAAATGCTAATCAAGTCCCTAAGAACGGAGCTAGAACATGAAATTATTTTAGTGTAGTGGCTGTTGGGTGCTTAGGAACTTCCTTGCTCATCACGTGACTCACAGTGGACCATGCCAGAGCTGCCTGATTAAATTATTTTACCCCATTCATGGGCATGCAAAAGCCAGCAGGAGGTCAGCCAGCTGTAAGCCAGCTGGAGTGTGATTAATGATCTACGCGCCCGAAAATGCAAAAGTGTGAGGAAGACTTTTGAGCATCCAACGAGCAACTTTCATCTCAGTGAATGGAAAACAGTTTTCGGGCACATTATCCAATTTTTCTGATACATTCATTGGCTGCTAAACACAACTTGAGACCCAGTCTGCTGCTGTAGCTACAGCTGCTTTTCTCCATAAAATTATCTTGCATCCATACTGAATGAAAACATATAAACTGCAATGCTTTTAACACTTTTACACACTTCCTTCTTCCTGCCTTTCCTTTAGTTGTTGGAAATCTCAGCTTAAGTAATGTAATTTATGATGACTAATTTTCAGTCTCAATCAGTCACCAGTGAATATTTTCATTTCATACTTTGCTACTTTTTGATGGCAATAAATGAACTTAAAGAGCTTTTATGTTCTTCTTAGTTTCTTGCATACTCCCTATTAGGGACTATGTTCAAAGTTCAGTCTTTATTAAAGACTGAACTTTGAAAACACCTGCATCACAATTTTCTAGCATGAGTGCCGTTCTTTTTAGTCATCGGGAATGCTGGTTAAAAACACAGATTTGCGTACAAGTTTAGCTAAAGCCATAATCAGTATGCCCAGGAGATGCAGAGCTGTGGCTTATGGTCTACATTTAGCTCATGATTCTAAAGTTTGCATATGCAGCTTTGACTGCATGAAGAGGTCTATGCTTTATCATAGTAGTATTGTTAAATATATGTATTATTGCATTGCATAATTAAGTCAGTATTTGTACTGACTTAAGGTTTAGAGTGTTCTGTACACTCAGCTTCATTCATTCTTTTTCTACTGTTGGAGCTGTGTGATGTCAATGATAGGATCTTCTTAAAATGGATAAGAGGGATATTCCTGAGATGGCAGTCCCATGCACGTGGCTCTTTTTGTGAGCGCTCCTCCTCAACCACCAGAGCTGATCACACGCATTTAAGGAAATGCTTACAATTCCACCAGATGCATTACAGCACTTCTAGAAGTGCGCCTGAAGCGTCTCTCCGCCCCATTAATACAGCATCAGTTCTGTTTCCTATGGAAGCCGTCAAGCTGCACATGGCTGGTAAGAAAAGCAGGAAGTCAGACATAGGAACAGCAGAGTGAATCAGGTCAATTTTTTCAATAATTGTCTGCAGAAAGTCTACAGGGAGTGTAGACCCTCTGCAGACTACTCCCTCTGCCTCTGAATTGCTCCTGGTTTGATTTGAAGGCGTGAGAAGGACAGAACAAAACTGTGTCAAAGACGCAACATCAGAGGGTCACTCACCCACTCTTTAAACCTGATGCTTACATTGAGCAGCCAATCAGAAGAAAGTTGGCTTAAAGGGAAAGAGGTCATAAATTGAAGGGAGCTAATTTCATGTACGGCACATGAACCGAGGGACTGCACAAAGCCCAGTGTAAGAATCACAAATCAGCAGAGCCCATATATAAAAACATGGAGCTGGAAAGGAGCATACTGAGTTGGGCTTTGTTGTGCGCCACAGAAAATATTAAATACATATTTCAGATTGTCTTTTATTTGCCCTATACTGTGAGTATGAAATAAGCCATTTATATGTAGTTTATATACAGTTTTTAAATGCCAGGACTCAAGGGCCACCTCTGTTGTTGCTCCTCTGTCAAACCAAACTAGCTCACTAGCCAGACATGTTGTGACTGCACATTGCTTGTATCTCCCCTCTGCTTTTGCTAAAGTCTTAATAATTCATCCCAGTTACATGTTTAAGGCTGGTGGGTGGCATCTGTGAGACCACTGCACAGATCACCCTGGAGCAAGAGAATCCTGTGTCGGTGTATCAGGAGCCACGGCAGACACACTCCTCCTCGCTCACAAAGAAATCCACCTGAGATTCTGAGCACTCCTCTGAATCGTGTGACCCTGTGCTGTGGTGGCAGTATATTTATAAGGCAGCGGACAGACTGACAGCAACTGAATACTCCGCAGTATTTATGAGTGGGGTGGAGGACCTCCAAGTAGTGGTGGATAATGAAAAATGATGCTGATGTTGTGTGAAAACACTGAGTGGAAGATATGTGAGTGATTGAAAGTAATCAAATTTTGTTGGAATCAAATGCATATAATAGTGTATAAAAGTAGGAAGTTTGGCTCGAAGTGATGCGGAGCTGTCAATTCAATAATGTGTCCATCCTGGTGAAGAAACTTATTCGATTGAGTAGAGGTTAAACCTGATGATATGACTACACAATTCTCCTGCAGGAATATTATTGTACCAGACAGTAAGCAAATACTCCCTCGGAACAACACACAACAAAACAATGAGAGGATGAGAGGAATAAGAACACGCTGCTTTGTCAAAAGAATGGAGATATGCATATTCGTAATGTTTGGGGGGGTTAAAAAAGCTTCAGTTTGAACTTCTGTTCGAACTTTAAAACTCACATGTAGCCAGTGTGAAAGCCAGCGAAGGGACACAGACTTTACAAATTCCAGTCAGCTAGCAATTGTTCACATAAAATTGTTGTTGCTCTGATTAGTGCAACAATATCCATTTTAATGCTGGAACATCCTGATCTGACATCTTGGAAAACACAGCATGCCCGGAATATAAAATCAATGGCAGCCTTCATTAGAGTTGAGCAAAGATCTCTATCGACACGTACAAATGTACTGAAGGTGAAATGGATATATTCAACAGTAACACATTCTGTGTGTGCTCCGCGAGGAGGAGGAAGAAGAGGAGGGAGGGGGTAACCTTAGACAACATGCCAACAGTGGAGACTGCTCTTTCTAAGTAATAAGATTAGCCGCCAGCATGTGTGCAACAGGATAGTCTCAGTTGCAGTGCTGGTCAGATTTACTGTTGCAAGCTGCTAAAGGGTTCCCAGTACTGTAATACAGCATCCATTAACTTCCACATTATCTTTCAATTAACTTTCATTTCAATATATACAATGGATCTATTTTATATCCGATAAGAGCAAACACCATCTTGGTGACGATTACTTACCACCTCACTCAGCAGTTCCCGAGTGCAAGATGCTTCCTATAAGGTTTGTTTGTTTTCTATATGTTCTTACCAATACCTTCCAGCATAGAAATCTATCATATAATAGTTATTTGCAGTGGTGGGTGGGTTGTGAGGGCCGGGGGCGGGGGAAGGGATGCAGTTGGCAACAGAGTGTGTATGTCTGTGCATGTGAATGTGTGTGTGTGTGTGTGTGTGTGTGTGTGTGTGTGTGTGTGTGTGTGTGTGTGTGGGCATGTAAACTTGGCAGAGACATGAGATGAGAAAACACACTCACCAGTTCCATTGTCTCCTGGAGATTGTACATCACGGTTCAGCCTGGGTGGTGTTTTTCTAAGCTCTGTGGTGCATTTACAGTCCAAAGGGAGGATTAGCACTGAACGCGCAACAGGATTTGAGCTTTTCTCTCAAATGGCTCAATTTTCATATCTCCTTCAACAGAGGCTCAATTTAGGGTTTGGGGAATGGACAGAACCACGAGATTGCTGCTTCAGTGGGTTTTAAAATAAACTGAAACGCATGATGTACACTGTTAAATAAGAATAGGCTACAGATACTGTACCATTAATTTCTGATGTAATAATCTGGTGAGATTGTTGAGATGACGTTAAAATCTGGTTGGATTAGCTGTTCTCCCTTGGATAACTTCTTAACATCCACCAGGTCACCAGTGAAACATCTAAGGGTGGAATTAGTGTTAAGCTAGTGTCCATCCCAAGAGTCAAATACAGTGGCTTGCAAAAGTATTGGGCCCCCTTGAACTTTTCCACATTTTGTCACATTACAGCCACAAACATGAATCAATTTTATTGGAATTCCACATGAAAGACCAATACAAAGTGGTGTACACGTGAGAAGTGGAACGAAAGTCATACATGATTCCAAACATTTTTTACAAATAAATAACTGCAAAGTGGGGTGTGCATAATTATTCAGCCCCTTTGGTCATTGATTCATGTTTGTGGCTGTAATGT
>VVHJ01049278.1:0-10273 GCA_015107715.1 Tylochromis polylepis | reverse complement strand
CCAAAAACTGGTCCACCCCAAGGATCGGGTCCCCCGACACAAACAGAGTAATATAGTGTACGCTGTTAAGTGCCAGGAGGATTCCCAGGATTTATACATCGGGGAAACCAAACAACCTCTGGCTAAGAGGATGGCACAACACAGAAGAGCTACCTCGTCAGGCCAGGACTCTGCAGTCTATTTACACCTACAGGCCAGTGGACACTCTTTCAATGATGAGGACGTACACATCCTGGACAGGGAGGAACGCTGGTTTGAGCGGGGAGTCAAGGAGGCCATTTATGTGAAAAGGGAAAGACCATCTCTGAATGGAGGAGGGGGCCTAAGGGTACATCTGTCACCATCTTACAATGCTGTGATTGCAGCCATTCCCCAACTCTCTGTGAATGGGACTCATGGTCACTGATCAGTGGTTGTTGATCAATGGTCATGAGATTTTGCATATTAATGATCAAGGAACTGACCTCAGCCCATTGTTCATTCAGTGGGCTGGTTTCAGTCATCATGTAAATCTGCTGTTTATAAGGTTGGAAACCTGCAGTCAGCTGAGACTGAAGAAGTCACCTGGATGAGTGACGAAACGTTCCTCCCACTGAAAACGCTACGTCCAGATGAACAGAGTCAACTTTTTTGGGATTTACTTACCTGGATGATTGAGCATGCATCAAGACAAGGCTCTTTATGGTGATCAAGGAATGGCACTAGTGTTATCTCAGGTGTCAGGCTACAGTTTCTTGAACCTGAGAGAAACAAAGGTGTTTCACATTCTTGATAATGAGACATGCGCCTCTTGGATAGGAATACTGCCGAGCTGGAGGAGACAAAGACTCCCACATGCTCACAGGGTGGGTTAAACTGTTGAATGTCTGAGTTAGCTGAGTCAAACATGTGTGGGTACTGCTGAGAAATGTTCAGGCCTGCAGTGCAGGGTGATGTGTTACTTTGCTAAATACTTAACACTCCTTGCTTTAGAGCGTTTTTGGTAAGAATTCTTATTCATTTAAAAAACAGACAAAGACTACAAAATATGTAATTTATATACACATTGCTTTTATCTAAATATATTTGTATACTCCAAAAACAAATTTATTTAGAGTAAAACAATGTTTTTTAGACGCTATATTAATGAAGTATATTAACATATAATGATAATAATAGTACTGATGACTAAGTCAGCTAGTGTGATCAGCCTTGTAAGAGCCTTTTTTTTTATTTATAATTTTAGAAAGTTTGATTAAACTAAAACTTCATATTGCACAAACTGCACTATTGCTGTTTTAATATTATTTTATTGATAGCATCAGTTGTTCTTAGTTTTCTGGGATGTAACCGACTGCTGTTCAAACTAGATGATAACTCCATTTCTAAATGAACTCAGGTGTCTCTTTCTGTGATACTGCCTTTAAAAAAAATCCCTTCATATCATCTCATATGGGATATCATGTAATACAATAAATCTGCGCCTGGCTAACGTCAAGCTTGTCAAGCTCAAGCTTGCACAAATGAGCTTCATTATATTTTAGTAGACTGAATAATATAAGACTATGAATCAGTCTTTATCTTACCGATCTGGTTACTTTACAGAGAGGCGTTGAGGAAATATGAGGACCTGTCAGAAATCTTCTCAGACAAGGACAACTATTCACAGACCAGAGAACTCCTGAAGGAGGTAAGTGGCTGGGATTAAGGGCGTACTGATAGTGGACTGTATTTCTTCACAGTTGGCTGAGGTAAAAAGAGGCTGAATGATGACATCAGTTACATTATACTGTGCGAAGAAAGCAGGTTCAGTGAGAAATTTGATATTTTATTTATGGCACGCTGAGGCTGCTTTCTACTTGGGTCACGACACATCACGAAACCAGCGAGTTAAAAGTGAAATCGGCAAACATGGATGGCGTGTGTTCTAGACATCTTGTCATTTGACTGCACGTGTTGATTAATGATGAAACTAGCTGGAAGCGGTATCTTATGCTGGAAAGCTGCCGCTTTGAGCTCTCAATGACGGGGCTGTTGTGTTGGAGCGGTTTCGGTTTAGAGTCAGATTTCAGCAGCTCTTTTGTAACGATTTGGACTCGTTTCAGGGCTATTTTTACTCAGACCTGTGCTGCTCTTGGCTACTGTCAGAGGCTTTTATGTCTTATCTTTTTACTGTCTTGCTAAAAAAAAAACAACTTCCAAGGACTCTTTTCCCTATTCCTTTATCACTACAAAAACATTGATTTTGAAAGTATGCTGTGGGTGCATGAAGTCATGCACTAGGCTTATATAACAGAGCCTGTTTGGAGACTTTACTCAATATGATCACATTTTTTAAAACTACTATATTATGTATGAGCTAATTCATTTGTGTAGTACTCTCCCAGTATCTACTGTTCCTTTTTTTTTCTAACATAAGAATGAAACAGGATGTTTCTGATAATCCATTAAAAGCTCTGAAAGGCACCATCAGCACAAACACAGCAGGGAGGTGTAGTTCAGTGGCTCTAGTTGAGAGACCTAGCAGACACAGGTCAGCTGTAGGATGCTTCTGGGCACTTTGACAGGTGTTGGGTCACCTGTCAGTCAAAAAGTCCAAGCTTCTAAGGCCCAGTATCCTGGAGGATTAGTTGACAAACAGTTCACTAGCATTTTTAGCCAGCCCCAAGCTCCCACTACAGGTTGCCAGTTAAAAATCCAAGGACAACATATGCTCACATGGTAGTGTCTTGTTATATTGAGATATGATAGGAAAGTGCTTACTGATAAATGGTCATTTCTTTTAGCAAAGAGAGGAGTTGCCCTCCGCTGGCCATTAAAAAGAATGCAAGTTTAGAGCCCTTCTCCATTGGCTTCGTTTTCAGTCCGTCCTTTATATACAGTCTTTGCTAAACACAGCACGTACTGACTGCACCGATGTCCGTTAATGCTCAAACAGCAGCTCTGTAAAACCAAGTGGTCACTTTGCTATTTCACATGCTGGTGGTATGAGACATTTATTAATGTGCCTGTCATCTGTCATCACATTTATTAAATTCATATTTGCACAGACTAAACTAGAGCCTAACCATCACCCACTGAGGAAAATGACTGCTGTACAGGCCAGAAAACAGTGTAATCTTCATTAGTGCAAGTGACCTTATTCTGTCAGCGTTTTCACTGTGAAACACCCATTTGAAGATGCATTATATTTAGTTTTGCACTGTGTCAGCGAGTTTTGGAAATTGGCAGAATTAGCTGTGTTTTGATTTGCTGTAATGGTGCAGCGCGAGCATCAGTGGCTTTGCATTAGCTCTGATTTTACCCATGATACCCCCAAAGGAATCCATCCAAACATTTTCTTCTTCATTTCTAAAGCTTCACTCTGAGCTTTGATGTCAGAAAAACACCACTGCCTTCTGTTGCCCTTTGATTTTTTTTTTCTCCCTCACAGTAACTTGCTCCTCTTCATCTCACAGCTTGTCTAAAAATGACTACAACCAGCAGGCAGGGTGTAAGATGAATGATTCAGTCTAATAAAAGACTAAACTGAACGTTAGGAGAAATAAATTATTCACAAAAGTGTCACAGAAGTATTTGACAGCGCAATACCGCTTTATTATGATGTTTATGACAAGCTTTGACTGTTTCTCTTCCCTGATGCTAAGTTTTCACGACAGATCTCTTGACTGAGCGCCGTTAACTTTCTTATTAATGTCATGAAAAGGATTTTAGTGTGTGCTTATGTTACCTGAAAATTAATCATGACAGAATTCGTTTTTACAATATCTAATTTACTGGTAAATAAAAGTCCTTCTGGAGACAAGTATTGCAAGTAAATATAAAATGTGAGACATTTTCACAGATAAACATTGTATATACCTGTGAATGTCAGTGGAAATGGAAAAAGTACATTCCAAAACATTTTATGATGACCAGGTAGAGGAATTATTTAGGGGGAAAAAAATAAGAATTTCCAAAATTAAACCCGCATACTTTAATTAAGACCAACCGCACTGCTTCATTTTAAAAGGTTGGATCAGCTTTGTCTCACCGTAGAGGCTGGCAGTGAAAAAGAAATACCACGAGCTAACATTACCTGACGCTAAAACCCGATCAGCTCATCAACACCAGGATGGTGGCAGCATTATCCCTTGAAACTCCAGATGCGTCTGATTGTGTGGTGATTCAGGGATTTCTTCATTGCATCAGATTGGAAATTATAATGTAATTAGGCTGGCTAACACAGGCATATGTTACACAGCAGCCAGAAGCAATTGTGGTGGAATGGGGTTCATTAGAATTCCTTTACAAAAAAGGAACATTTATGAAATTAATATCAGATAAAATCTTTTTTTGTGTGTGTGAATTTACCTTTTTTTAATTTAAAGAACTTCACATTAGATTTGGCGTTTTGTCTCAGAATAATAACCTTCTTCCAAAGTCCATAACTTTAATACAATTAATATCTAATAATTTTAATAATGTACAATTTGTTGTACATTATTAACCAAGTGAGATAACATCTATTTTTACAATGAATTGCATGTCTATGGCCTGACTGTGGAGTGCACCTCAGGGAGTTTTATCATCTTCGAGTTCATTGTTTTGCATTTTCAGCCTTTTGTCACCAAAAAAGTCTCTGACAAACTCACAAATACAAATTACGTCAGCTTCCAAAATCAAGATTTTTTTTTATTTTGCGTACAAATAAGTGTTAGTTTGGTGCCTCTCCAATGTCAGACACCAGTGTCCTCTGCTGGCATTTGCACTTTTTTTGGGTGTAACGTGCACTTTTATTGCTGACCAAATGCGATACAGTACAGTTTGATCGGTTGTCACTGTAAGCATTTTTGTTGTTCTCAAAGTAGAAGAGGAGAGTTTAAAATTTGGCAAACTGATGACAGTCATGGTAAGATCAAATCTTCTGGTGCTTCCACTAATCCAGGTTGAAACTCGTTTTTTTTTCTCTTGCAGGAGGGGACGTCAAAGTTTGCCAACCTAGAGAACAGGCTCAACAACAAATACCTTAACAAGGTAACTGGAAATACTGTCAAACCTTGTTGTGGAGATTAAACATCTGACAGTGGAAGAATACTGGGTTGAAAAAGGTTGGGTTGTTTATGTGATAGTGAACTCCCTCAACAACCTTTAAAGAGAGACTGTTGGTGGACAGGTCACCTCAGATTGTACTACTACTCTACTTAAATGCCTCAGGTGTGCTGGTCTTAGCTTTCGTGCACAGTTTAACTTAAATAACCCTCAGTGGAGTGTCAAATAAATTAGGGATTACATCATTAAGACTTTTCACATAGCTGCAGTAGCAGAGGAGTTCTTTAAAATGACCTTATGATCTTCTGCAGAGGCAAAACCTCAGATCTGCATGCACATAAAAGACACCAATTTTCACTAACGTCACAGCGCACATCTGGGGTACATACCAAACATTTTAGCCTGAGGGGTTGTACACCCCCACCGTCCTTTATGGTAGACCTTGGAAAAATTTGAAATGATGTAAGACCCTGCAACCGTGTCATGAGTATTATAAAAGTTACGGAACAGAGACATCATTTTAGATGAAGTTTTGGGGGGTTTTAGAGGAATCAGCATGACACGAGCCCTGTCTCATTGCATGCGCAGCGTATGTTCTGCAGGGCGTGCTTTTAGCACGTCACTAATGTGTGAATAGGCAAGGGGTTGTTTTGGAGTTAAAAGCACATTAATAAAAAGCGCTATGGCTTTCCTGATAGCTTAACATGAGTTAAACACTGCATTCAAACACTGACACTGATGTCTCTTCTGCTAAGCGGGTGGGGAGGGGTGTGTTTCAGTGGTTTAATAGAGGGTTGCGAGGGCGATCGACCAGCATGCAGCAGCAAAGTGGAACAGCGAGCTGTTGTCTTTGTGTATGTGTGTGATGAGCTAAATCCCAAGCCACCGTTTGAAAAATAGCTGCAGGCAGCAGCTCTGAAATCCCTCGCTGTGTGGGCTCTTTACATTGTGAGTAGAAACCTCTAAGGGAACTGATGAAACACTTTCTTTTATTTCTCACACAGTCCAACGCACAGGGCACCGTGCCCTACCTGGGTATCTTCCTCACAGACCTCACCATGCTGGACACGGCGGTCAAAGACAGGTTGGATGTAAGTTGATTTCATCTCTGTCACATCGCTTGGACTTTTCATTTTAGAATTATTGAGCTGACGTAACAGATTCTGTCACTCCTTTGCAGAACGGCTACATCAACTTTGACAAAAGGAGAAGAGTAAGTGCTGCAATACGCATCAATTTGAGAGATAAAAGGTTCAAAGTTGAATACGTGATCTGTTTTAATGCTTATGATAAGAGACGTTCTGCATTTGGTTGCATTAAGCTGATGCCCTGATACTAAGCAGTTTTGAACAGAGTAAGCTCCATTTTTTCCAGCATTAACATAAGCTGCTAGTGCAAGTAAGAAAAGAGTGTGTAAGAGGGAGCAGTAACATAATATCTGAGGGAGGAAATGATTAAGTGTAGGGTGCTGAGAGGTGCTTCTGATACAGATGAAAAAAACTGGAACAGTAATAAGAGAACAGCTAACACGGGTGGTTTTTTTTGTTGTGAAACTTTGTGGTGATATGGCTCTTTGTTAACAGGAATTCGAGGTTTTAGCTCAAATCCGGCTCCTGCAATCTTCCTGCAAAAACTGTGTTTTCACTGCTGACGAGGCGTTCATGCAGTGGTATAACAGCGTGCCTACTCTGAGAGAAGAGGAAAGGTGTGTATCCATTTGGTTACAATCAAGACAACCAAAAAGTGCTTTGAATGAATTCATTATTTTAAAGGCAGCAGCTATAGCACGTGTTGATGGATGAAGAACGATAAAGTTGTCCTTAAATTTTCAGTTACAGGCTGTCCAATGAAATCGAAGCGCCTGGCGAGCCGAGCCCTCGCGGCCATACCCCAGCTGTCGTTATCACACAGTGTCCAGAGTAAGCTATGCGGAGTTCACTGACTCATTCATAAATATACACATAACACCAAACATAATTTTATATATATGCAATACCACATATACAGTTGAGGACATCGGATTTTAATTGGAAGTGGAGTTTGGCTTCTCAACTAGTCAGTTGGTGACCACTGCAGTGAAGGAGCTTTACAAAGGATAAAAAACATTTCTCACTAGCCTTGAAAGTTTATTGTTAAACAGAAACAAGAGGCCTGAATTCATCCAATTTTGTTAAATTTAAAAATCAAATTAAGTTGACACGTTTAAAGTTTCTGTAATTGCCCACTTCCACCACCAGAGGGCAGGATTTTAGCTTCTTTTTTTTTTAACGTGCTCATGTTTAACTTTTGATATTTCTTTTTAGTCCTGCCTTGATCTCCTCAAGAAGATTTATGTATAATCAGACCATCACTGTAAATAATAATTTAATGACTAACCTGGTTAAAAAAAAATGTTACATGAACTCACTCCACCATCTTGTGGTATAAGCTGGTATTACATGAAAGTACAGCTCTATTTCAACTTCAGCTAATATCTCTTTGGACATAAGGTCACAGTGGTTGTTTTGTCATAGGTTTAAGGTTTTAAATATTTTTTTATGTAAACAAATTTAAGCCTTTAAGTCTGTGCTAACTTAAAATTTAGATTTTAACTGTTTAACTAAAGTTTAACTTTAGTGTAAAAACTTTATTGCAAATTTGTAACAAATAAAACAGTTTTCACTGGCAAGTTTCTCAAATATATACATTACCGCTCACTATTTTTAGCCCAGGTGTAAACGTGTTTGTGTGTTTTCATGCATTTCCAGTCTAAGCACCTCCCGAACCAGCCTGGCTGGTGACAACGACAGCTTCTTTGACTTTCACTCACCTGTCAATAACCTGCTCTCAAAGCTCACAAAGGTAAGTCACTCAACAACAGTCCATTTATATTAGCTCATTTCACAGTACGCAGGCCGGACTGTTTTGCTTGTTCAAATTTACAGATTAGTGTCTGATTCCACTCAGTCATTATCATTTTCATGATTACTGTTCTACTGCAGCATATGAGATCTCCGTCTGTGTCCTGCCTGGATGTTGACACGTCCCCTCCTACCAATGAATCCACCCCTGCCACGCTGACTCCAACCACACCTACAAAATCACACCGTCGATCAGCCTCCTGTGGCAACAATCCCCCCGGTAACATCCAAGGGTCAGGGGCAGACATGCGGATCATCAGGATACGAATGGACCTGGAGGATGGAAACCTGTATCGGAGTATACTGGTATGAATCCAAACCATTCGTCTCTTTTAAATCAGCAGCGAGGCTGCAGAGAAGCCTTTGTCATTAATTATCAGTGACAATCTGCACCTACAGCTTCTCCTCCTATCTGCAAGGACCCCATAGTCATAGTAATCAGAGTCAGATCCTCAGGATACAATGGACCCAGGTTATTATTAGTGCAAATCAGGCTGTCCTGTTTTCATTGTTATTCTCCTTTGTCGCCTCAGGTTACGAGCAATGACAAGACCCCCACTGTGATCAGCTCTGCCTTAGAAAAGCACAATCAAGACCCCAAACAGGCATCCAGATATGAGCTGATACAACTTCTGCCTGAAGGAAAAGGTAAAAAAAAATAAATAAATAATCGAGCTGACAGACACAGTGTTTAAAAAAAGCCATCTACTGGAATTAGTAATATGACTTTGTATTCCTGGACCAGTTTTATCTAAGCGGTTTCTCTTTTCACTGGAGACAAAGGCTTCATTTTGAATTTTTTTTTTATCTTGACTAAACCATCAGTGCCACAGTTTAAATGATTTTTTTTTTTTTTTTAATTTTAGTTTAGCGTTCTTTTGACACATGTACAAAATCATTGCCTTTGTCAGCAGGTTAATAATTTTTGGGGAGGTTCATTTAATATTTGTAAGGTTGGACATTTTCATTATGCAGATGTTTGTAAAGCAAAGTGCTTTTTATACATATTGACAGTATCAGACGGCATCAGAAATATGTGCAATCAAATAATTATAATAAAATCATTATGAAAATCCAATTAATAATGTTGGGATTTTAAGAGAATTTAAACCTGAATGTTTGAACTGCCAGTGCAAAGCTGAGCTTCCTCCCTTGTCCATTAACTCTGATCATTGGACAGTTACAATCAGCTGCTTTAACGATCTCAGAACAGCTAGACAGACCTCAGAATCTATAGTTTCTAAATTTAACCAGCAGCCAGTTCAGGGAAGCTAATACATGTGTAATACTTTCTGTACAACCTGGAACCGCAATTAAATTTGGATCCTTGAGGATCATTTTCTTGCTGGACCACATTCAGCGTTGCTGCTTTTTTGAGCAATGACCACGAGATGTCCTTCAGCGTGTCAGAATGGCAACCCTTTAATTTCCATTTCATTTCTGGACAGAGGACAAAGCAAGTCTGCTGAATATTCTCCCTCAGACGGCTGGTGATATCATGGTAGCAGTCAGCCTGGGCAGTCCTGCAAAATTTACAGCCACAGCCATGCAAATGTAAAAATGAAAAGCAACACCCCACGAGCACGTTTCTGATCGTGCTCGTGACACTTCACCGCAGACTCCTGTGTGGTCTCTGGACTGTTGCCAGAGACAGGAGGTACTTCGTGATTGCGCTTTTTATTTTTAATATCTGTTATTAGAATAACAAATTTTGCAGCTGATTGAGCTCAGCTAAGGTAGAGCTTTCTCGAGCTGTTTGCAGTTAAAAAAAAGACTGAAAACCAAGAGAAAATACAATTTACTACAAGTTCTACAAATCAAATCCATCAAACACTGCAAATGAATCTCATTAGCTTTACATTAATTCAATTCAATTCAATTTTATTTATATAGCGCCAAATCACAACAACAGTCACCTCAAGGCACTTTATATTGTACCGTAGATCGTACAATAATAGATACAGAGAAAACCCAACAATCATATGACCCCCTATGAGCAAGCACTTTGGCGACAGTGGGAAGGAAAAACTCCCTTTTAACAGGAAGAAACCTCCGGCAGAACCAGGCTCAGGGAGGGGCGGGGCCATCTGCTGCGACCGGTTGGGGTGAGAGAAGGAAACAGGATAAAGACATGCTGTGGAGGAGAGACAGAGATTAATAACAGATATGATTCAATGCAGAGAGGTCTGTGAACACATAGTGAGTGAGAAAGGTGACTGGAAAAGAAAAACTCAATGCATCATGGGAATCCCCCGGCAGCCTACGTCTATTGCAGCATAACTAAGGGAGGATTCAGGGACACCTGGTCCAGCCCTAAATATATGCTTTAGCAAAAAGGAAAGTTTTAAGCCTGATCTTAAAAG
>VVHJ01049276.1:0-13301 GCA_015107715.1 Tylochromis polylepis | reverse complement strand
CTCCAGGCCTCGAGGGCCGGTGTCCTGCAGGTTTTAGATGTGTCCTTGATCCAACACAGCTGATTTAAATGGCTAAACTACCTCCTCAACATGTCTTGAAGTTCTCCAGAGGCCTGGTAATGAACTAATCATTTGATTCAGGTGTGCTGACCCAGGGTGGTATCTAAAACCTGCAGGACACGGGCCCTCGGGGCCTGGAGTTGGAGACCCCTGGTGTAGATGATGTAACACCGCTGATCCGCACCACCTGTGGTCTGCCTGTCAGGAAGTCCAGGATGCAACTATAAGGAGACGCTGATGCACAGATCCCAAAGCTTCATGATAATCCTGGATGAAATAATGGTGTTGAAAGTGGAGCTGTAGTCAGTAAACAGAACCCGCACATATGTGTTCTTATGGTCCAGGTGGGAAAGGGTGGTGTGGATCTGTTTGGCCTGTAGGTGAAGATGTGATGTAAGCTTTGACTATACACCCAAAGCACTCCATAATGTGCATGTTGAAGGATGTATCCTGGATATATATTACTCCAGAGTGACTCACAGTAATACTGAAGGCCAAGGTTATGTCAGCATAACTAAATATCTGATTAGTCACATTGTTTCTAAGATTTTTAAAGTGAAACACATGTCAGGCTTTTATGTCTTGGAGGCATGGCTTAACTGTGGTTTACAAGATATTCACCAATCAGGCATAAAAACATGACCACTGCCAGGTGAAGTGAATAACATAAATTATCTCTTGCCACCTGTTAGAGGGTGGGGCATGTGAACATGTTGAAGCAGGAAAAATGGGCACGTTTAAGGATTTAAGCGAGTTTGATAAGGGTCAAATTCGATGGCTAGATGAAACTAAAACTGCAGCTCTTAGGGTGTTCCCGGTCTGTTCCTTCCTGTCCAAAGAAGGAGCAGTGGTGAACCAGCAACAGGGTCATGGCCAGACCCACCCTAACTCGCAACTTACAGGACTTAAAGGATGTGTTGCTAACATCTTGGTGCCAGATACCACAGCACACCTTCAGGAGTCTAGTGGAGTCCACGCCTCAATGGGTCAGGGCTGTTTTGGCAACAAAAGAAGAACCAACACAGTATTAGGCAGGTGGTCGTAATGTTATGATTGATCAGTGTAGAGTATGATAACATGATAAGATATGCTTTATTTGTCCAAGATATGGGAAATTGATTAAGAACTGATATAACAGAAATTCAAATAGAAATTTTTAAAAATAGATTTAAATATATTTAAATATGGGTATGATTTGTGTGGCAATGTAAACATATACAGTTTTTTTTCTAATAATATTGCCTAAGAGAAGCATGCATGCTATGAAAAGTCCCGGTCTCAGCACAGAACCCTGTGGAACTCTCCTCATTTACCTGAGCAAATTAAAATACATTTTGTAAAACTTTATTTAAATCTTGTACACAAAACTGAGTATTGGACATACATTAGATAAACATTCCTTAGCAGAGGACTATGTCATCCTCATCATTTGTTTATTTATTGAGCATCCAGTCGCGTTAAAGAGATTCAAACATGATGACCTGAGTCCATCTTGAGAAAAATGTATATGTAGAAAAATGAGAAAATGTATAGAAAAATGTATAAATGAGTGTATCCATGCTCATTTGCAGCTTTGCATGTATATTTGTTTCAGTCTACACAGCCACTGGATCAGTGCTGGTGGTCATATTATCCTCCAGTGACCAGTTATGATCTTCTTAGCAAATTCAAGCACCCACTTTTCTTTTATATCGAAGGCATTTTCTCTCAAGCCATTTATGGTCCTGTAGATGTGTGAGATATGATTTTCAGTTTGCAGATGTTTTTCAATCACTTTTTACTGTAACAAAATAGTTGTCTTGCCTCTCTGTGTTAGCCCTGTGACAGGCTGGAGACCTGTCCAGGGTGTACACTGGAATAGCTGGAATAGGCTTCAGGCCCCTCCCTGTAACCCTGAATTGGATAAGCGGAAGAAAATGGATGGATGAATGTAATAAAATAATGTACGGTACACAATGGATCTCTCTTAAGGCCTTCCTACTCCAGGGGGCCCAGGATTTAGTGCCTTAGTTGTAGGTAGCAAAACAAATCCTTTGGGGAAAGTGCAATTTGGTTTTGTAACTGTCTAAATAATTTCATTGTGCAGCTGTTAGACAGTAAATTTAATGTCCTGAGGTCTTTAGGTTGTCACAATTTGAATCCATACTTTTCACAAAGATGTGATAAACTCTGTGAAACCAGTGATCGACAAAGCTGCTGATAAAGACAGTCCTCTGCTCGCACTGCTCCTGACTGTAGTACATATCCGTAGGGTTTGCCTCATCCATTTTTTATTTTGACTTTAGTCTAAGATTTTCCATCCAGGAACAGCAGGGCTGACAGAGAAGTACTGTACAGATTTCTTTTCTGTCTGAACCAAACCCATCTCTTGATCATTGCAAATCCACTGAGTTACAGCAGAAAGCTGAGCTGCTCAGTAATGATTCTTTAGGTTTGGGAGAGACAAGCCTCCCTTCTCCTTTGGTCAGCACAGTTTTTAAAATCTTACTTTTTGTTTTTTTTACTCCGCTCAACATATTTGGATTTAACTTTATGTAACAAGGCAAAAAGTAGACAAGAGGATCCATAAAGGTAAGGAATAAAATAAGCAGGAGCCTGGGCTGCGTGTGCATTTCCACTATTTCAGTTTTTCCAAACAGAGATGGTGGAAGAAACTCCCATCTCGTTAAATTTTCTGTTATTTATTTTCATACTTTTTTAAAAAAATAATTTGAGTCAAATAATTGTGTAGGGCTAGATGTTAGTATAATTGCACAATTGTAACTGCCTCCAGATTCTGCTAAGCATCATTGCCTCAAATTTGCTCTCATTAACTTTAATGTCTAAAATTGGACTATAGAAGTGAAGGAAGTTCAAAAGCATGGGGACTGAAGACAGAGGATTTTATATAAATAATATAATAGTAATAAATAATCATCAAATAGAGCTGTGTTATGTTGAATCCCTTTTTCCACCCATGAATCCTTGGATACTGCCTGATGCTTTTTAAGAGCGAATAACACCAGAGACAGTGCGTCTCCCTCTCTTGTCCCTCCCTTGAGCTTAAAAAATTCTGAGCAGTAGACATTAAACCTAACTCTGGGCTTAGGGTCTTCTTGAAGCAACACAATATATTTGACAAACTTTGCATCAAACCTGGTGTTTAATAATGTATACAGCAGATATACCCTGTCCACCCTATCAAATGCTTTCTCAGCATCTAAGCTGAGAAACACTAATGCTGATCTACCCACAGTGGCTACTGGCTGTATATTTTTAGTGACCTTCCAGTATTAATTTCACCATGATGTCTATTAATGATGTCTGACTTAACTTTTTTTCATATACTGTATTATTTTGTCTAGAGTGCTTCACACACTAACAGGTTGTTAGCTTATAGTATGGAGTCTTTCTGCTCCTTTATTACTGTTATGAAGGCATCTCTCCATGATTTCAGTGTATTTCCCATTTCTAGTGCATAATTGTGTGTTTTACATAAAACTGGGGTGAGCTCATTTGTAAATGTCTTATAGTACTCTCCGGGGAACCCATCAGTTTGTGGAAACTTGCTATCTTATTTCTGTTTCTGTGATTAGCTGATCAGATCAATTGCCTCGTCACTGCATAATTTGGTCATATCGAGTGGTCCCGAAGACTTGAATCCTCTCTGACTAATTGTCTTGATTTACCCTTCATACAGATTTGTATAGTAGTTATGAGGTGCCTAATTCTTGGTGCCACCCTACCTGTTGCCTTACTCATAGTATTTTCTGCCTGTGAATCTCAGCCTTGTAAGCAAGTAGCTCATCTAGATTCTCTTTGACTTTCTGCAGTAATTTGAAAAATGTCTCGTCTTTTGTCCACTTATGCTCTCTTTGTATTCTGTTAATTATCGTTTCAAGGTTCTTTTGTTCCTCAGGCTTTTGGGTTTTTTGTCCTGGAGGATATTATTTTCTCCCTCATTAGAGTTTCGGCGCCTTCCCATAGCATAGAGAGAGAGATGTGCTCATTTTCATTTAAAGCCGAATGCTTCTGCATTTCTTGAAAAAGGAAGGGAAACATTTAGTCTCCAGTATCTGAAATGTTTATGTGTTCCCAGGCTTATTTTGAGAGTGGCTGGGCGATGATGTAAATTGTCATAGTTTCTATTTCACCGTCATTTATTCTGTGTAGATCATTTTTTGAAAAAACTAAAGAAGTTGACTCTGGAACACCTGGGATATAAAAGTAAATTCTCTTACCCTCAGATGATGCAATATATTTATCAGCCAAAATTCTTCTGTTATCCCCCAAAATACATTTTTGTGACTGGGTCCCTTGTCTACTAGTGGTTTATTCCATTTGCAACAAATTGAAATCTATCAGATCAATAGAATTCAAATGAGAGCATTTCATTTTAATTTCTCCTGATATGTTAAAAAAGATGGGAATGTATTTGTGGCGGGGTGTGGTCCCTGGCGCGGCTGCAAGGGAGGAGTGAGGCAGTGAGCTCGCGGGTGCGAAGTGGCAGTAATTACCGACGGCTGATGGATTGTGTTTGTGCTGAACAGTGAAAAGGAGGAGGAGAGCGGAGTGCGGGGAGGTGTGTGTCCGGAGGAGCACGGTGAAGATTGTTTGATGTACTGCCAAATAAAAACATCCTGTGATCGTCCAGCCGGTGTGTGTGTGCAGTGTGTGGGCCAGCCCGTGTTACAGTATTATTTAAGTGAATAAAAACAATTCTGAATCATTTTTAAAGGTTTACCTATAGATATTTGAGTGTCTTTGTGGTGCAGCCAGAAAGTATTCACAGCACTTCATTTCTTGCACATTTGTCATGTAAAATGGATTAAATTAATTTTTCACCTCAAAGTTCCACTGCCTTCGCTCAATACTGTGTTGAAGCACCCTTGGCAGCAATTACAGCCTCAAGTTTTTCAGAGTATGATGCTACAAGCTTGGCACACTTTTTTGGGAAGTTTCTCCCATTCATCATTGCAGAACCTCTCAAGTTTCATCAGGTCAGAGCATTAGCGCACAGCCATTTTCAGAGATGTTCAATCGGGTTCCAGTCTGAGTTCTGACTGGGCCACTCGTGGACAATAACAGAGTGGTCCCATAGCCACTCCTTTGTTGTCTTGGCTGTGTGCTTAGGGTCATTGTCCTGTTGGAAGCTGAATCTTCACCCCTGTCCAAAGTCCAGAGCGCTCTGTGGCAGGTTATCATCAAGGATGTTTCTTTAGATTGCTGCATTCATCTTTCCCTCTACCCTGACTAGTCTCCCTGTTGCTGCCGAAAAAACATCCCCATAGAATTGATACCACCTCCGCCGTGCTTCACTGTGGGGATAGCATTGGCCAGGTGATGAGCGGTGCCTGGTTTCCTCCAGACATGAGTTCAATCTTTGTTTCATCAGACCAGAGAATTTTTGTTTCTCATGGTCTGAGAGTCTTTCAGGTGCCGTTTGGCAAACTCCAGATGGGCTGTCATGTGGCTTTTACTGAGAAGTGGCTTCTGTTTGGCCACTCTATCGTACAGGCCTGATTGGTGTAGTGCTGTAGAAATGGCTGTCCTTCTGGAACGTTCGCCTCTCTCCACAGAGCAACACTGGAGCTCTGTCAGAGTGGCCAATGGGTTCTTGGTCACCCCCCTGACTAAGGTCCTTCTGTCCTGATTGTTCAGATTGGCCTGGCAGCAGGCTACAGAAAGAGCCTGCTGGTTTCAAACGTCTTCCTTTAGCAAATGATGGAGGGCATTGTGCTCACTGGGACAACGCTGCAGAATTTTTTCTGTATCTTTCTCCAGATCTGTGCATTGAGATGATCCTGTCTCAGCTGATGGACAATTCCCTGACCTGGTTTGTGCGCTGACATGACGTGCTCTGACAAGACCTTATGTAGACAGATTTGTGCATTTCCAAATCATGTCCAATCAACTGAAATTAACGCAGTTGGATCCCAATCATGTGGTGATCAGGGGAAAACGTATCATGCCAAAGGCTGTGAATACTTTTGTACATGTTATATCTTTGGTTTTCGGTTTTAAAGAATTTGTAAACTTTCATTGTTATCTGGTATTGTGTGTAGGATTTTAAGGCGAAAAAATTAATTTCATCCATTTTGGAATAAGGTTGTAACATGACACAATGTAGAAAAAGTGAAGAACAAGTGAATACATTTAATATCTTTTGTCCTGTGTTTTTATTAAACATTTAGTTTTTTGCAGTTTTCCAGCAAACGTGTAATTTTGTACATGATAAAGTGCAGCAATTAAAGTGTAGTATTAATATGTGTGTGTGAACAGATGAATAGCTAGGAATGCAGAGGCTCTTTGAGTGCTCAGTAAGAGAAAATGTGCTATAAATATGTGCACAGCCTTGACATGGATCTGTGCTTTCAAAGCTTTTATATATATTTCACAGCAGGCAGCATAACTTTCAAATAATCTGCTTCATCCTACACCTCACATCCTATACATTTCTTTACCTACTTGCCTTGCTCTGCAGCTTCCTTGTGTTGAGGACTGTAGCAGTACCATGGACAGCAACTTCACAAATCCAAACAAAATCCATACCACAAGAACAAATGCAGGCAGCTCAATGTATTACTGTCCTGAATAGATAACGTGACAAGCCTGCTAACAAAAGCCCCCACTGGTCCTGATGAAGTTCAAACACTCTTGTGACTGGAATGAAAATGTGGCTTACACACTATAGGCATAATATGCAGAGTACTTTAAAGAAGGAATGGTTTTCATTTGACAACTGACAGATTGGATTGGACACGAGGTGAGTAGTTGCCTCTAACCATTGATGATCTGCCCAGCCACCTCGATGGGAAGGCGCGTTTGATCTTTGAATTCAGATTTCAAAACACACCGTTTGAAAATCATCCTGCTGGTGGTGTACTGAATGTGTCACTTCCACATGAGAAATAAAACAAGATCAGATAAGTCAACTGCACTTTTACTGCATGACAGACATGTTTTCCATAATTAGAAAAGGGATGAACAAAGAAATTAAAACACTTTGCTTACAAGGATCAATGATTTCTTCAGGGGTTTAACAGTGATTTTACTTTGATTTTGGAATTGGCTTAAAATTTTCTACTCATGCTCAGTATTTTCACAGGATGAATGGTTTTGAGGACCTTCTGATGGTTTTTTTTGTTTGTTTGTTTTGTTTTGTTTATTCATGCCTGAAAATGATTCATATTTTTAAAATTTGAATAAAAAGATTTTGCACATTTAATTATGCAAGTTTCCCTGAAACATAACGTGCACATATTTGTAATTATGTGCTTTGTCCAAGCAGCAACCTCCTGGGTTGGACTATCCAAGTTGCCACAGGGCAAGAGGAAGGGTATACTGTGTGCAGGGCACCAATCAATCAGGGCTAACACAAAGAGACAGACAACCAATCCCACTCACATTCATACCTACCGCCATTTTTAGAATGATGTCTTGCATGTGTGTCTTTCGACTTTGGATGCCAGAGTACTCATAGAAAAACTCACTGAAGTTAGTTATCATTTTGTGCTTCCAGTTTCCGTGTCGTTGTTTTTTTGTTGGTTGGTTGTTTTGTTATATTTTTGTTGTTTTGTGTTGTAGCTTTTGCTTTGTTTTTATGGATGTCTAAAATAGCCTGAAATTGTCATTTTCTTTATTTAGTGGTGACATTAAAGTGGTGATATTAGTGATATTAGAAATCCAGTACACTTTCTGTCAAAGGAATCAGGGAAACTCTATCTTTAGTGTAGGCATTTTGCACATGCCCTGGGGGTCCAGGCCTATCCAAAAAGGTCACTGTGCTCACTCACCTGGACTCTACTGACATACTTTTATAACTATAAGTAAAATGAAGTCATAAGATTTAGTAATAAAAATATTAAATACTCACCTGTCATTGTAGTAGAAACCAAGCCTATGTTAATGATTTGATTTTTTTTAATTTATTTTTTTTTTATGAAATAACAAAGTAAATTAATTTCCTTCTGGACCATTCTGATAGCACTATTATAGTGGACACTGTTTAACACTCAGACATGCAGTACATTAGTGTCAGGGGTTGGGTCGTGTGACCCAGTGTTTTGAGTTTCATTGTATTTTGTTATTCATTGTTTATGTTCTGGTCTCATTTTAGCTTATCTAGTTCATTTCTATTTTGCCTAAGTTGCCCTCTTATAGTTTGTTGTTTATTAGATTCCCCTTGTGTCTTTACCCCTGTATTTGAGTCTTCCTCACCCTTCACATGTCTCATGTCTGCATGTCTTATGATGTCAGGCCGGTGTTGTCATGTCTACATCTCTCAGTGTTTCCTGTTTTATTTTGTTGAGTCAGGTGTCTTCATATTCAATGTGTTTTGTTTTACTTCCCCCGTGGTGTCATTATGTTCATTTGTGTCAGCTGTTTCCTCATGTGTTTCCCTTTCCCCTGATCACCTCCTGTGTGTATTTAGTCTGTGTGTTTTCCTTCAGTCTTTGTCAGGTCGTCTGTTTTGCTTCCCTTCACGTCACGTCAGGTTCAGGTGTTTTTCATGATTCTGTCCAGGGCATGTTCATGTTTCCAGTTCATGTTTTTTGTTTCATACCTTCTCTCATGCTCCTGCTCAAAATTATGTTCATGTTCCTCTTGTCCTAGTTGTCATAGTTACCACAGTTTAGTTTTCCCAGTTTAGGTTTTAGTTTAGTTTCGCCCTGGTTTCATCTTGCCTTGTTTTCTGTTTTTTGTATTAGCCCCAATAAAGGCTCGCTTTTGGTTTAACTTCAGTTTCTCCCGTGTCCGCTTTTGGGTCCGTTCCTTAAACACACCGGCTGCTCAGCTGTGACAATTAGTACACCAAGCTCAGGTGCTAAACCATACTCCATACTCCCATCATCTGGGCATGTTGCATTTAGCATTGGATTCATGAACAATTGCAAGACGCTATAAAAGATCCAGAAATCAAAGCCTTACCTGCAATTACTATAAGTACTAACATTGTGAAGAACTACTTGTCCTCTGTGACTACTTCAAACCTAAGACAGGAACAGTGGTTTCTACTCTGAGTCCTTTTTCTGCACAATGCATGAAAATTGGGAAGTATTAAAATATTAGAAGCTACAGACCTGCAGTCTGGTCTGTGTGCAGACAGAACATTTTGTCTCTTTACTATCATCTCCAGGGGAAAAAAGGCAAAATAGTGACTCAGTCTGCATTTTCTACATGCTGTTGCAAAATGCAAACACAGAGGCATAGATATTCCAATCACTGTAAGCTTCATCATTTAAGATGAAGCTCCTTTAAAAACATTTAAAGAAGAGGCAGACTGGGATCTCTTGAATAGGAAAGATCCTCAAGAATGCATTTTGTTGCCTCCAACACAGAATTCATATTTAAATCATTTTAGTCATGAAAGTCATTAAAGTCCAATGATAAACACATTCAGTCAGACACACAAGCACAGATCTCCATTTGATGCAGCATTTGTGGTTGTTTGTCAGCGCTGATTGTGTTGACAACATTTTGGGTAAGAGCATTTTCCAATCATTAAAGTAAATCATCAAAAACAGGAGCAGATAACAATAGAGTTCTTCAACTAAACCTTTCGGACCAGGCATCCCCAGAAAGCATTATTCAACACACAGTATGAGGCTCTAAAGAGCTTGTTGTGAGGTGGTAATAAGTGTTATATTCAGAAAACACAGAGAAAATGGAAGATCTCAAGACATGACAAACACAGCATCCTGATTACTTTCCAGCAGCCAGTTAGGTTTGAGGGAAGATTGAAAGAATAAAATCTGCCCACCCATTTTCATAGCTGCTTATCCAGTTCAGGGTTCAAGGAACTTCTGTGAATTCACAGATAATTTGTGGGGGGTTTTTTTATTACAGTGTCCATCCATCCAAATATCCATTTTCTTTTGCTTATCAAGTTCAGGGTTTAGGGGGATGAGGGACTCCCTCCTTTCAGGGCAAGACATTTGGTACGCTCTGGACAGAAACAAAAATTTTCCTTTCTCTTTTTCTTTCTTTATATGTATGTATCAGTACAAGTAACAAGTAGCATACCTGCGAGAGACACACTTCATTGCTCCAAAAGCTCCAAAAGGAGCTGTAAAAATTAATTAACCAATTGTGAATGATGCATTACTGTGCAGCAGCGTACTGTTGTGCGTGTGAAGAACTGTGTCCTTCCATGCTTTCTCATCTTGCTGTCATCATGGTTATGAAGTTTTTACAGATCAGATAAAAATCTCTCTCTCCTCCAGTTTTGATCAAGACGTCTCTGTAACCATTGGGATTGAAATCTTATTATTATCTTATCTTATTCTGTGTTTGGATATAGAAAATATTTTAAGACTGAAGCTAGTGATTTATGTTTATAAAATTTTATTCAGTGCATGAAGATCATTCCTGTGTAATGTGGTGGCCCATCCGTTAAATAAGGCATCTGGATTTGGGACAATTTTATACAAAATCCTATATCATAATTCAATTTAAAAAATAAAAACAGTAGATGTCAAGTGGTGAAAAGCTCTGACTTTTTAAAAGTCATTCCAGCTCACAGCATCACTGTGTCATGTCATGCTGTAGCAGATTGATCAGAAAGCGGTTTTAGTCTCTGCTGCCCTCTAGTGCTCAGAATGGTTTCTCCAGGCCGTGACTGAAAAGAGTTAACAGCACTGATGGGTGAGTCTTCTATTGCAGAATATTTTATCTGATTTTATTTTCATAGAATTCATAGTTAAGATGTACAAAAGGACACACAAATGATTCTTTTGTGTGTCTGGATTTGCAGTCCTTGTCTTGAAAATTTATTCTGGAGCCTTTTGTCCATCCGAATACTTGCATTGGGTGTACATTTTATTCATTGAAACAGTAAGTATTCAGGAGCTAAAGGAGTTACAACATTTTCATTTCATTTGTGGTTCTTAACAATTTCCATATCCTTTTGAATTGTCTATTATTCTGAATAAGTATGGCAGCCTTATCTGAATCCCTTTGGCAAAAATTCCCTCCCTCTTTACCCAGCAGGATATCTGGATCTAGATTATGCCAAGAAACTGTGTGCCAGTTTTTCTTGTTTCAATTTCTTATTTTCTTTGGACATAACAAATGTCACAGTGATTCTTGTTTATCTCCACCACCTCCTTTAGACCCACTGATCTTACACAACCACAATTTTAGATGCATGCTGTCATTGTTTGGGTAGCAGCAGTCACAAACTTTTTCTTGACTCCATATCTTTGAATGCTCTTTCTCTGCAGATGCATTTTTAAATTACATAGTGCATTATGCTTACCTTGAATTTACCATAAATATATATTCAAAAGAAACAAATGATTTGGATATGAATATTATAGACACATTTGAAGTTAAAAGTTAAACGTATTGGTGGCAGCAATACATTCTCAGTATGTTTTGATTTGATGCATATTTGTAATAACTTAATTGTAATTACTTTACTGAACGTACTGTAATTTACAGTGGTGTTCTGGGTAAGCAAAGCAGGCAGTGCTTGTCCTGTGAAATCTAAAAATAGATATAATTTAAAACCTACCAAAGCAAACGTGATCTCTTACTCTCTCTGTGCATCACAAACTTCTGTACCATAAATGATCTCCAACTGCCTGTTTGCAACCACCCAGTAAATTAGTTCCATCTCGTGGCCACAGTTGAATATTGTCTTCGGGAGCATGTATCTATTGTTTCTGTCATTTCTTTATGGGCGTGTCTGTTTCACATTAACAAGGCTTGAGTTGAGCAAGGTGAGGTGAGGGGCCACCAGCTGATCCTGGTTATTTGCATATGCACATTTTGGATAAACTTCTGGTCTTCAACGGAAATTTGACAGGAAATCAGCGTGGTAGCTGAGCTGCCGCTGGCTCTGTTTTCACTGCTCTGAGATCAGTTGTCATCTGTGTGTTGTTGCACACATGCACAGATATGTGTAGCATTAACAAGTAACTGAGAATATTGTGATTTATCATCCTAACAAAAAAGAGTTTTGTCTTACTAACCACCTTGGCTAATATGTGTGGTGTTTTGTTTTTTTACCAAAGGGTCTGGTTGTCTTTGGAAAAAGTGGAAATAAAAAAAAAACAACAAAAAAACCCAGGAAGGTTTCATCTTCTTATCAACAAAGACACACACAAAGTAAGAAAGAAAATGTTTTTTTTTATTGTTACCCAGTCTAATAATGAAAACGTTTTTAAAATCTCATGGATTAAATGTGTAGTTTACAGAGGTGGGAAGTAACGAAGTACAAATACTTTATTACTGTATTTAAGTAGAATTTTCAGGTATCTGTAGTATTTATTTTCCTACAACTTGTTACTTTTACTTCCTACATTTTAACACAAATATCTGTACTTTTTACTCCTTACATTTTCAAAACAGATTCATTACTTTAGGTTTAGCACTGTCATTAATGGCGTTTGTGCTGGGTTAAAGTGTGCCGAGGAAAGTGCAGGTGTCTGTATCTCAGCATCTATCTATAGTCAGCATCTAGCTAGCGCTACAGAGGAGGAATGAGCATAAAAGGAGTAATGTTTCTACACAGCATAACGTTTCTATCAGCTCAACAAACATCAGCAAACACACACACCGTTCCTGTGCAGTTTGTCACACAGTGTGTCGCTAGCTAAAGGTCCAGGGAGGGAAAATAGTGTGAGCTAACTTCACTCAGAGATGGAGAAAGGCGTTAAGAAAAGACAGGAGAGGGAAAAGAGACGTTGGATTAAAAGGTAATGGTAGAATTGTCTTTAAAGGGACTACTTTTTACTTTCTTACTTTGATTACATTTCAGAGGCTCTACTTTTTCATGCTTTCTTGAGTATTGAGTGTTTTTTAACACAAGTATCTGTGCTTCTATTTAAGTACAAAATGTCTGTACTTTTGTCACCTCTGGTAGTTTATCTGCTTTACACATCAATCCAGTGCCAGAGGATTAATATACACTGCTCAAAAAAAATAAAGGGAACACTTAAACAACACAGTGTAACTCCAAGTCAATCAAACTTCTGTGAAATCAAACTGTCCACTTAGGAAGCAGGCCTAAGTGACCTCCAGCAGGCAACAAATGTGCATGTGTCTGCTCAAACGGTCAGAAACAGACTCCATGAGGGCCCGACGTCCACAGGTGGGGGCTGTGCTTACAGCCCAACACTGTGCAGGACATTTGCCACTGGCACCCTGTGCTCTTCACAGATGACAGCAGGTTCACACTGAGCACATGTGACAGACATGACAGAGTCTGGAGACACCGTGGAGAACGTTCTGCTGCCTGCAACATCCTCCAGCAT